>JBBPBX010008960.1:0-28622 GCA_038048925.1 Garcialebias charrua
ATCGTGCATCCCTATTAGATATGAATAATGTTGCCACAATCCAAGTCACTTAAGTTCTCCTTCTCCATTTTGATATTGGGCTTGATCTCTAGCAAGTTGTTTTTACCACATCTACATGTCTAAACGCATTGAGTTGTTCCCTGTGATTGGCTGATTGTGTTAACGAGCAACTGAACAGGTGTAACTACAAAAAGTAGTAAGTGTAGATACATTTCTAGATGCAAATCAGCAAAGAATGTGGGTCCTTTGCAACCTCAGTACATATTTTTGTAAAAAATAAAAATAAAATAGAGACAAATTCTCATTGGATACAGGCTGAAGCTTGTAAAAGCTTGCTTTCTTGCCACTAGTGATTAATTCAGACACATGAACTTTTGAATATAAGAAAACCTTAGTCAGTCAATAAAGTCTACTTTTGAAGCTATAAAATAACACGAAAATGTGTTGCATGAGAAGGAATCTGCTTATCAAATCTCTGAAATGCATCCTCTTTTATAAGATTGTCTCCGATAGCTCAAGTCTCCTGTGGTCAGATGGATCCACAAATCAAGTTGCTTACAGCAAAGCTGACAACTGCTTTGATAGTTTTATTTTTTCATCTTTACTCACTGGAGATGAAAAGGACTATGCAAGTGCAAAAACATACATCTATGATAAAAATGCCCTTGACAGGGGTGACTTGCAAATGTGGAAAAGTAGCACCTCTTTTTGTAAAAAATAAAAATAAAAAATAATTTATGTTCAATAACAAAATAAAGTAATTATAAAAAGATCAATGTAAAACAAGACATACCTTTTTGTCTTCGTTATGTAAAATTTTGGAGCCATTTAGAACATTTTTTATTATTAACGAAAGTAACTGAGTTGATGAAAGAACAAATATGTGTTCAAGTTTCCTGCAAGAGAACAGAATTTGTTGCATATTAAAAACAATGCAACATTTTTGGATATGAGGCACGTGGTCAGATGGATCCACAAATCAAGCTGCTTGATTTGTTAATGTGTGTGTTAATCTGTAATAGTGTTCATTAATCTTCAGAAATTGCCAGGATTAATGTTCTTCAAACTGAACTTCAGTCTTTTCGATGCTGTGTCGCCACAAACAGACCAAAGTCCAGGTACTTAAACTAAAGTTGTGGCAGGCTGACTGAGCAAAATATCTCTTTTCAGCAAAAATCTTCTCTCCTAACTTGTGCTGCTGCACTCATTTATCTGGTAGCTGCACAGCTTAAAACACTGCTGTATTTCATTCTATCCTTCGTTTTTAACTCTTGACTGGTTTGGACCTCTGCAAATGCAGTTTGGACAGTGCAACAGAGGGGATCAAGACCACTGAGGGGGTTTTATTCATTCAGTTCCCCAAATGAGATCTTTTTAATCCAACAGAAGGACTGAAACAAGTGACCTTCAAAGCCCAGTCCCACTTCTTTGATCTTTAGGATCCGGCTGCTTCCCACTTGACAAAGATGATAGCAGTGTTCATGTTTCTTCAGCTTAAATATTGTAAGCTCATTTTCCTTCTTTCCTTTCTTCCCTTACACAATGGACTTCTAAGTTCTCCAACTGGCCGCTGGCTCGAATAAAGGTTTCTCATTAAACATCGTTCTGAGTCGCAATCTTCCCTGTGCCCAAGAAAACCTTGTCATTGTGGTCAAGTAAAACCAAGATTGGGCTTGTTTGTAAATGAAACGCTTCAAATTCAAAAGTGCAAAATCACTCTTGCTTCTAGAAAGCTAGACGTAATCCATCCATCCATCCATTTTCTTCCGCTTATCCGGGGTCGGGTCGCGGGGGTAGCAGCCTAAGTAGGGAGGCCCAGACTTCCCTCTCCCCAGCCACTTGGAGCAGCTCCTCCAGGGGAATCCCAAGGCGTTCCCAGGCCAGCCGAGAAACATAGGCTGTGTCTCAATTCAGGGGCTGCATCCTCATGAGGACCCAGCCTAGCTGGGCCGAGTAGGCCACGCACTCACAAGACCGGGTGGGCTGAGCGAAACTGCTGAAATGGGACGGTCTAGCCTTCAGGTTTGCCGGCATTGAAGTGGGTGGGGCGTTCTCTTGAAGTGGGTGGGGCGTTCTCTTGAAGTGGGTGGGAAGTTCTTGTGTGCCGCTTGGTGTGTGTGGAAAGAGAAGGGACGCCGCTAAAATATATTATTTATCTGAATACATGTATATATATTAGTGTTTCTGAGTTTACTGTTTGTTAAGAACTGATTACAAATCAGCTTATAAATGGCGATCTGTTAAAACCCAGAGTGGACCTACAAAATGCAACTTGTCCAGTAGCACAGTTGGTAAATCAACCTGCGATTGGTGCAGAGATACTTTTCTCGAAGCTGGTTCGAATCTCACTCGGTACGGTTAAAACTTATTTTACGTTTGTCTTTTATTGGATAAAAAATGAGGACTGAGATTAAAAAGAAGGAGTTTGTGAAACTCCTTCTTTTTTTTTATCCAATAAAAGACAAACGTAAAATAAGTTTTAACCGTACCGAGTGAGATTCGAACCAGCTTCGAGAAAAGCATCTCTGCACCAATCGCAGGTTGATTTACAAACTGAGCTACTGGACAACTTGCATTTCGTAAGTCCACTCTGGGTTTTAAAAGATTGCCCCTCAGAAAATCCTTGCTACGCACGTGTAAAATAATCTGATTTGTAATCAGTTCTTCAAAAACAGTAAACTCAGAAACACTAATGTACTGTATATTCAGCTAACACAATTTTTTTTTGTCGTTTCTGAAGTTAAATTTTAATGAGATATATTCGAGCTGAGGTTGTTTGAGATGACTAAATAAAGGTTGAATGAATATTCGCGCTGAGGTTGTTGTTAAAACGAGCTGATGACTCAACAACACACAGCAACCCCGACTCTGCACGCAGAAAGTCCCACCCCCCCGCGAAATCTCTGCTGGCGCTATGAATTCTGGGATAGCCTCCGTCTTGAAGGATTCACGAATGCATCCTTCGATTTCGGCAGGAAGTAGGCCGCATTCCTCGGCCGCATGAGGAGGAGTCTTCGAATTGGGACAGTCCTCCGCGCGGGGCAATGACGTATGCGGCCGACAAATGCGCACTCATGAGGATGCAGCCCCTGAATTGAGACACAGCCATAGTCCCTCCAGCGTGTCCTGGGTCTTCCTCTGGGTCTCCTCCCGGTGGGACATGCCCGGAACACCTCACCAGGGAGGCGTCCAGGAGGCATCCTAACCAGATGCCCGAGCCACCTCAACTGGCTCCTCTCGATGTGGAGAAGCAGCGGCTCTACTCCGAGTCCCTCCCGGATGACTGAGCTTCTCACCCTATCTCTAAGGGAGAGTCCAGACACCCTGCGGAGAAAACTCATTTCAGCCGCTTGTATCCGAGATCTCGTTCTTTCGGTCACAACCCAAAGCTAGACGTAATATCTTGTTTAATTTTTAAGAATGTGAATGCATTTGTTCAATGCCCTGAGATAACTTCTGTTGTGACTTGGTGCTAGGCCTGTCACGATACACAATAAATTAATTAATCGCATGATAAATGAAAATGATCACCCTCATTTTCATTTATCGGATTTATTGTTGCTGCACCCGCTTCGAACGTTATCAGCCATTATATGGCCATTATTAGTTGTTATCATCCGCATATCTAGCGGTCAGACTGCCCCTCCTGTACCTCCTAGATAATAGGGTCTGTTTTTAGCTACGCGTTTCGGTTTTATGTAAAGGGTCTGGCGTTATGTTTAGGGTCTTGGTTAGGTTAAGGCACAAGGGTAACGGGGTAAAGTTTAGGGTTGGTCCTCTGGGTCAGGTGTAAGGTTTTTCCTCTGGGTCTGGTGTAAGGTTAGGTTTAGGAAAAGGGTTGAAAAAATGTACGAAGATGACAAAAAAAAACACTTCCTGGTTTACCCTGGTGACACGCTACTATCGCTACTATCAGCGAAAAAAAAAACGATACTAACGTACCTTATCACCTACTAGGAGGTATGTGGGACGGTTTCACCACTACATATGGGGATGGTAACAACTAATAATGGCCATTTAATGGACGAATAACATCCGAAGCCACTGGTTTCTTCGTGTCTCTCTTTCGAATGAAGACACTGGATGACAAAATGCTCAACTCCAGTGCTCTTCACTGACTTCTCCCTTTCTCTTTAAAATCTGTTTTAACCGTCCAAAATTGTGTTTTTCGATCGTTTATTTATTTATTTATTAACCTTTATTTAACCAGGCAAATCCCATTGAGATCAGAGATCTCTTTTGCAAGAAAGGCCGTTAAAAGCAACTAAGCTGAGAAGCTAAGTTACGAGCTAAGCTAACAGACCGACCTCTGGGGAAAAAACTCCATCTTGTCAAAGCTCCAAAATTCACGGTTGAAACCTGTGCCTTGGTCTAAAAAGTTGTTTTTCTCTGCAAAAAGAAGATGATAACTTATTTACTGTTTTTTTTTATTAAAAGCGTTGTGTGACAAATGCTTATGCGAAAGAGCTCAAACCACACCAAGTGTCCACCATTTTGAAAACCGAAAAACAGGAAGGAGAGACAGCCCATGTCATGTCAAGGGGCCTCCCTTCCATTTTTCTTTAAGAGACACGCTGCTCGCTCCCTCACTATTCAGCCTTAGGCTCAGTCTTTTACTGCCATCCAGTGGTAAAAACAGGTACTACACACAAAAATCAACCAACTTTCCTTCTTAAATTTGACATTAACAATTATTGTGAAATTTCCAACAATATTACAGTTTATTGCAATAATTTCTGAGACGATTAATCGCCCAGCAAAATGTTTATTGTGACAGGCCTACTTGGCGCTATATATACACACACTGTACAAACTGAACTGAATTTAATTTAATTGTTTCCATCCATCCATCCATCCATCCATCCATTTTCTTCCGCTTATCCGGGGTCGGGTCGCGGGGGTAGCAGCCTAAGTAGGGAGGCCCAGACTTCCCTCTCCCCAGCCACATGGAGCAGCTCCTCTGGGGGAATCCCAAGGCGTTCCCAGGCCAGCCGAGAAACATAGTCCCTCCAGCGTGTCCTGGGTCTTCCTCTGGGTCTCCTCCCGGTGGGACATGCCCGGAACACCTCACCAGGGAGGCGTCCAGGAGGCATCCTAACCAGATGCCCGAGCCACCTCAACTGGCTCCTCTCGATGTGGAGAAGCAGCGGCTCTACTCCGAGTCCCTCCCGGATGACTGAGCTTCTCACCCTATCTCTAAGGGAGAGTCCAGACACCCTGCGGAGAAAACTCATTTCAGCCGCTTGTATCCGAGATCTCGTTCTTTCGGTCACAACCCAAAGCTCATGACCATAGATAATTGAATTGTTTCTTATATGTCTGTTTACTTCTTTAGAGGGCATTGTCACTTAACTACTGTGATATTTGGAGCCATTTGTTCTAAAGCTTGCTGGGATCATTGTCGACCCGGAACAGGAATGTATGTCGAACTCAAAAACCCTCAAAAACTTATTTGAAATCAAAAGCCAGTTTTAGTAAACACTCCTGTCACATGCCTGACATTTTTTTCTTGGCTGTAGGTTCCTCAACAAGAGTTTCATCATTCCTATTGGACGTTCTGTGTCGCTTTTTTCTGTATCAAAATTAAAGATTATGGAAAAATGTAAACTACTGCCATGACAAGTCTGCACCAAATAAACTACACACAGTCTTATAGTTGAATAAGAAGTGATAAAAGTGTTTTCCTTTTAAAACGTCATCTTGGGGGCCAGATAAGATGTTAACAAGGGCCATATTTGGCCCCCGGGTCTTGAGTTTGACAAGTGAAACTTTCTCACACATTACCACACAACACAAAGATTTTAACACTAGACTCTGTGTCATCAAACGGGTTATTCACTAAACTCTCGGTCATGTGCTCATTCAGTCTGCACTACTTCTCATATTTGCACTAATGTCTGTATTACATCACTGCCTATAGTCATACTACTGTTTACATTCACTGTTTACATACTACTGTTTACATTCAATGTTTACATTTATTAATACTGTTTACATTTATTACTACTGTTTACATTTATTACTACTGTTTACATTTACACTACTTTTATATCTACACCACTGCTGATACATATACAGTATTCTCTGACTAGCCTTATTTAAGGATGCCCAATGTGCCTTATGTGCCTTACTGCATATGCCACTTTTGCCTCTATACCAACATCAACTACCTCATACATATACTGTGTACATTAACTCATATGCTGCTTTGCCACTCTTTGCAAATGTCAATGCTAGAACCTTCAGTTTATTTTATAGATATACTTTTTATACTTTTTTATACTACTATGCAAAAACTCAGGACAGTATTACACTTTTATTATTTATTTTTTGCTTATGTTCATTAAATGTTTCAGTGTTTTAGTGTTTAAATGGTTACTGTTGCACCGAGGGACTGAGAGAAACGCAATTTCAATCCTGTGTATGTCCTGTACATATTGCAGTTCTGACAATAAAGTTGACTTTGACTTTGACTTTGACTTTGATGGAGTCTAATTGGTGAACTGCATTCACAAGGGAGTCTCCAAAATGTCTCGAAAAATTTGCAGGTGTTCTCATTTTCCTAGTGGGAGCAACAGAGGCTTGAGACTGAACGTGGTCAAAAGAAATGTGTGACAAATTTGCTTTTTTAAAAGTCACAGAGACGTTGCGGGTACAGTACCGTAAACTTGTATTTCCATCCAACGATGCGTCAAGAGAGCAGGAGCTTTATTTTGACGTGCATGGGAGCACGCTAACAGAAAATCTCTCCAGATCTAAAAACTACTCAGATGAGAAAGAATAATAGTTGAAAATGGGTTAAACATGTCTATCTTCATTGAAGTGTTCTATGAATTAAATCATAAACGTGGGGAGGTTCTGCTGAAGTGGTTACAAAGCAAGCTGAGGCATCTAGAAGTGCACTCAAAAATAATTAATGATTTTCAAGGCTGCGGTAGCTTGGTGGTCAGTGCCGCGGTCTGGTAACACAGAGGTTGCGGGTTTGAGTCCAGGTTACATCAGGAAGTGCATCCAGCTCAAAACAATTTCCAATCTTTCATGGTAGTGTGCTCGCAGTGGCAACCCCTGGACAAGGGAGCAGCCGAAAGAAAGATTTTCAAGAATTCGATGCACAGAATTTGCCTCACGGACCACTTGGTCAGAAACATTCAAAAACCATTGGGATGTCGAAAAAAATTGGTTTACTGCCATGCAATTTTGTCATTAATAATAATAATAATAATAATAATAATAATAATAATAATAATAATAATAATAATAATAATAATCATTTTATTTAAAAGCGCCTTTCAGGACACCCAAGGACACTTAACAAACCAGTACAGTTCAAACATTATCGGTGACAAATTGAAATATAAAATACATAAGGATCATAAAATGCTGGTCTTCAACAGTTGTATCCCTAATATATTTTTGCTACAGAAAGTCTTGACATTCACCATGAACTTATCAAGGAGCATTACAACTTAGAAACAAAAAACTTGGAACAGAGCAGCAGTAAAACCTGCCTGTTCTATGATGTACAAATACGGCTTTTATTATTCTGTGCAAACTGAGATTCAAAATGCAAGTGTTCCCTCACAACTGGTTATGTTGAATTGCCTCACTAGGCTTTTTACAAAGGCACATTTTGTCACCAGGGGATACTTGTTTTTGTTTAAAGTGTCACAAAAAAAAAGAGATGTGAATCAACTCTACTTATGGGAATAAGAGGTTGGAGGGGACTTCCGTGTCTGTTTACTCGTGATTTTAACAAGAGGACTCAGACGCAGGCTGTTCCCAGTGGCAGGAAACTGTGGTCTGAGCATTAACCGGTTCACTGGCTTTGCATGCTGCAGTTTGCCTACAACCTCACTGTGGGACACATAAAAGCACTTTTATGTACAAAGTACAATACCTGTCAAAGGTTCAGACACGCTTCATTTGTGTGTGTGTAGCACTGGGGAAAGGATTGTTGTGTCCAGATGTTGAGTATATTTTGTCTACTATAATAAAAATGCCTGATTTTCAAAGACAAATTTAGAAATGACCATTTCGCCTAATGCACATGCTATTGTTTTATATACATTTTCCATTTTTACAAAAGCAAACTAAAACTAGCTTCCTATCCAGTTCCAGCATGTGTGGAATATCGTGTGTGTTGTTCAGTTTGGGATGTTGGAGCCTTTTTACTTATTCCTTGTGATAAATGCTCCTGTTTTCCACACGCTCCGCTTTTGAGAGTCTAGCCACAGGTTTTCTGTCATGTGTTGTTCTGAAGGCTATTGAAGACTCCTGTGTTACACCAATGAAGACATGACAAGACGTGCTTTCTTGCAAAAGCCATCATCTATGCAACTTTGTATTTTTTTTTTAAGGAATAAGTTTTCTCCAACATTCTTCTCTCTCAAGCTCTAACCATAATCAATTCATCAAACCGATTCACTGACAGAGATGTATGATAAATCAAAAAGGCGTTCAATTCAGGATCAACTGGACTTTATTTGTAACAGAAAACGTTTCGACTTCTGTCCAGAAGTCTTTTTCAATTCTGAATGGAAGCTGTGAGAACGAGAAGTTTTATACAGGCTTACAAGTCAATAACACATACATGTAAATTGACAGATCACACCTTAACAGTAGGGAGTCCCTTGAAGTCTCTGACAGAAAACACAACTAATCACAGCTGAGGTAACACATACATGTAAATTGACCGAACACACCTTAACAGTAGGGAGTTCCCTTGAAGTCTCTGACAGAAAACACAACAACTGTATGTAAATTGACAAACAACACCTCACAGCCCAACAACAGAGGCTTCTCAACAAACTTTGTTAGTCTAATTCACAGACAAGACACCTCTGCTCCCATCCGGTGTAAGACCTTTGTGAATCAGCCCCAAAACTGAGTTGTAAGTTTTGGAAAGTTGAAATCTCAGACCTCCTCCTCTGTTAAGAGAAGGTTTTTCTCTCTTAACATACAAAGCTTCCTTAACACCCCTCTCAAACCATCTGTGTTCTCGGTCCAAAATTTGCACATTTTCATCCTCAAATGAGTGTCCCTTGTCCGTGAGGTGAAGGTGAACAGCTGAGTTTTGTCCAGAGGTGGTGGCTCTCCTGTGTTGGGACATTCGTTTGTGAAGAGGCTGCTTCGTTTCTCCAATGTAACGGTCTGAGCAGACCTCGCTGCACTGGACTGCATACACCACACCACTCTGTTTGTGTGTGGGGGTTCTGTCCTTCGGGTGGACCAGCCTCTGTCTGAGAGTTCTGCTGGGTTTGAAATGTACTGGAATGTTGTGTTTGTTGAAAATCCTTCTCTTAACAGAGGAGGAGGTCTGAGATTTCAACTTTCCAAAACTTACAACTCAGTTTTGGGGCTGATTCACAAAGGTCTTACACCGGATGGGAGCAGAGGTGTCTTGTCTGTGAATTAGACTAACAAAGTTTGTTGAGAAGCCTCTGTTGTTGGGCTGTGAGGTGTTGTTTGTCAATTTACATACAGTTGTTGTGTTTTCTGTCAGAGACTTCAAGGGAACTCCCTACTGTTAAGGTGTGTTCTGTCAATTTACATGTATGTGTTACCTCAGCTGTGATTAGTTGTGTTTTCTGTCAGAGACTTCAAGGGACTCCCTACTGTTAAGGTGTGATCTGTCAATTTACATGTATGTGTTATTGACTTGTAAGCCTGTATAAAACTTCTCGTTCTCACAGCTTCCATTCAGAATTGAAAAAGACTTCTGGACAGAAGTCGAAACGTTTTCTGTTACAAATAAAGTCCAGTTGATCCTGAATTGAACGCCTTTTTGATTTATCATGTCCTGGATGACTGAGAATCTTCACCAGCATAGAGATGTATGATAGTGAATCTGTGCCCATTTTTTACTTTAAACATAAATATGCTTTTTATTTTTTATTTTAGTGAATTTCTGTTGAATTTCGGGTGAGGATGGAAGACATTTTTATTTTTGGGGGGGTTGGGGGGGTCAGCTGTTCGATGAAAGATTTGTGCAGATGTTGCAAGACTGATAAATAGTAATAAGGAGCAAGGGTTTGGGTTTCTTTTTCAACCAAACTTTTAACTGCTCACTCCAATCACTTTACAAATTAAGATAACGGCTACTTTGAAGCTAAATTTTCAGAGCAATCTCCTGCTTTCGTGGACGTCAGTTGTTTTGATTTTCACCATGCTGGTTAGATGCTCGAGGAGCCAAAGGCTGCTGATTGTGAAGACGAGATTGAAGAGGTCAAAGTTTTTAACAATCTTTTTAAATCGTCTTGTCTTTTTAGTGCTGATTGTGAAAATGTGAGCCTTAACAAGCCACTTCAGTTACGATGTTGTTTCACGTTATCAGAGAGGTGAAACTTTTAGGATGATCAAGGTTTTTATTTTTTGTAAAAACATGTCTACTGTTTTTGTCAAAAATATACAAAACCATGCTTAAGTCTTTGATTTCATATTACATTCAGTTTCAATGACCTTAACCAAAATTCAGTCAAAAATGCATTGCTCAAAGGAATTCTGTCCGTTGAAATAAATTTGGTTTGTGTGATGCTTCAGGTGTGAGGAGCATCAAGCAGTATCAGGTGATGAAAAGGTCAAACTTAAAATGATAGCCTGGTCATTTAAAAAAAAAAATATATAGCTTTCTGCATAGTGTTCCTTATTATCCAAAAAAATCTATAATTTTATTGACCCTATTATCAATGATTAGTGATGTTTTCCATTTGGTTTGTGGGGTTGATTCTGAAGGACTTTGAAAAAAAAAAAAAACAATTCCTGATGACTCTTGAGCTTCTATTTAAAGTTGCAGTATGTAGCTTTTTTTATAAACATATTTCTTCTCTCTGTCACTATTTTTTGACAGAGTGATGGTAAACAGGTAATCTTTGAGAAATACTATATTCCTCTGGCGTCTCCCGGTGGTTAAAATAGCATTTATAAAAACCAGAGCGGGCCGTTTTTGACCAGCCAATAAAAACAGAGTTATTTTCATGAACGAGCTTCCCCCGCCCTCCCCCCGCCTCTCCCAGCGGCTGCGCGCAGCAGCCGGGCACGCTCCCGTCTCAAACAGTAGCTGTTTCAAGATGGCGGAGGTGGCGAGAGCTTCGAGTGCTCAGGATTGCCAAGCGATGCAGAGTTAGCACCTTTCCTGCTTGAAAAGTAAGTGTCTTTGCTTCAATCATGTGATAGCGCAAATGCCATGTTATTATCTACAACAGGCTAAAACCGTTTTCCGGCCTACAGCTGACGTGATGCTAATGGCAGCAGCTAACTCATTCAACCTCAGTATTGTTTCGATACGTACATTTAGTTATCCTAACTTATTGTATTGTGGATCAGCAAGCAGATATGATGAAAGTACTGTAACTGCGCTGTCTGTGTGAGATAGGCATGATCACAAGAACTAGCAATTAGCATATTGTCTGCTGATCATTTGGTGGTCATAATCGAAAAGTCTGTTAGTTGTACTACACAATATATGTTGTTGATGCATACATGTCAACCTCTTTGGACGTTTACCTGTATAAAGGGCCTCAAAAATCATTAATTTTTGGAATAAAATCTGTAAAACTTGCGGTGGGGTGGACGAGTTTGTTGTCTGCTGCGGACATGAGCCTGCAGTGAAGCAGGATGAAAGGAGAGCGTAAAAAGTTCAAATTTTACTTCTAGCAGCAGAACAGGATGGAAGATGGCTGTTTGATGCTATTTTTTAAATCATCCTACATGCTTTGATATGTTAGATAAATTTGTCATTGTGTGATAAATGTGTTGAAAAGAATATCTGATTATTGTTTGAACTACATTATATGTTTTTATGCAGAGATGATGACTTTGGGGAAGGTCTCAGAAGTGAATTTGGGGAGACTCCCATTCAGGTTTTGGAAACAAGGTAAGTAAGGGGAAAACATATTTATGTCAAGATTATTTTATGGTTTGCACTGCAACTAATATAACTGTGATCATAATATTATTACACAATTTTAAAATGTAGATGGTAAGGTTGTATGTCTAATATTGTTTATGAAATGTATTTCCACCAGATATTATGGTAGGCAGAAACAAAAACCAAAGTTTAATAGTTGTTTTTATATAATCCATCCATCCATCCATTTTCTTCCTCTTATCCGGGGTCGGGTCGCGGGGGTAGCAGACTAAGTAGGGAGGCCCAGACTTCCCTCTCCCCAGCCACTTGGAGCAGCTCCTCCGGGGGAATCCCAAGGCGTTCCCTGGCCAGCAGAGAAACATAGTCCCTCCAGCGTGTCCTGGGTCTTCCTCTGGGTCTCCTCCCGGTGGGACATGCCCGGAACACCTCACCAGGGAGGCGTCCAGGAGGCATCCTAACCAGATGCCCGAGCCACCTCAACTGGCTCCTCTCGATGTGGAGAAGCAGCGGCTCTACTCCGAGTCCCTCCCGGATGACTGAGCTTCTCACCCTATCTCTAAGGGAGAGTCCAGCCACCCTGCGGAGAAAACTCATTTCAGCCGCTTGTATCCGAGATCTTGTTCTTTCGGTCATAACCCAAAGCTCATGACCATAGATGAGGGTGGGAACGTAGATCGATCGGTAAATTGAGAGCTTTGCCTTTTGACTCAGCTCTCTCTTCACCACGACAGACCGGTGCAGCGCCCGCTTCACTGCGGATGCTGCACCTATCCGCCTATCGATCTCACGCTCCAGTTTTTATATAATGTATTTCTTTATTGTTATGGCTTTTCTGTGCTGCAATTTTAGTGGACATAAAATTAGAATAATACAGATGCACAATATTGACAATAAATATCTTTGAAGCTTATTTTTTTATTATTTTATTTTTCTAACCGCGTCACAGAAAATGTACAACTTTATAAATTTAAGAATTTTTAAAAAGATGACTTAATTAAAATTCTGTGTTCATGTATAACATACACTTGCACTGAACGTACGTATTTTAGTGCGTGTTAAAAATATGATTTTGTCTATACTTTCGAGTTAGTCTCATTAACTTTTATTGAGAGCATTTATTGTACTGGTTCCCAAGTACATGTTTCTTTATTTCATGATCAAACTTGATTATTGTTGCTTTAATAAAATATGTAATGTGTTTCCTCAGTATCAATGTTAGTTTGTTTTTTACGTTTATATTTTTTTTGTTTCAGTATGTCTTCGCTAGACATTACGACGACAATGATGAAAGTGACTTGTTATTGCATGTTCTCTCCGTGCATGCGTGGGTTTTCTCCGGGTTCTCCGGTTTCCTCCCACAGTCCAAAAACATGCATGTTAGACTGATTGGTAACTCTAAATTGACCCTAGGTGTGAGTGAGACAGGTCTCTCTTGTAAATGAGTCCCCGTGGCTCAACGAGGCTAGCCTGTATAAATAAAGGTTGAATGAATGAATGTTCTTCTTCCTCAGGTTGTCAGCGCTGTCCTGTTGATGATGATGGTGGTGGTGGTCCCACAGACAGCAGCAAAGCCACACAGGAAGTCCTTTGAAGGTTTAGCAGAAGAAACGGTCCCTCTGCGTTTGGACCCAAACAATTTAGTTCCCAGCCTAAAAGTCAGTTCTTTGGCCAGCGACTCCATCTCACCGTGGACCTACAAGTGAGGCTTCAGCTCCTCAGTGTGTTGTCCTTCATGAAGCTCAGAGTCCTGTTAACAGTTTTTGTCTCCTCTCTGTCCTCAGCATCTCCAGGGATGACAACATGTTCCCTCATGCGCTGTCGCAGGCTCACTGTTTGCTCAAAACCTGCCTGGACCACCAAGGACTGGAGGACGGGGGCCTGGAGTCCCGTCCCATTCTGCATCAGGTGCTGGTTCTGAGGCGAGTCAAGACGCCAGGGCCAGGCACCGCCTGGAGTCCAAACTCATCTCAGTGGGTTGCACCTGCGTGAGACCGAAGGTGATCAACCAGCACTGAGGACTGACCCATGGAGACCAGATGAAGACCATCTCCACGCGGGGTGTCCTCCAAAGATCTGTGGCAGGGTGTGGCCTTGGGGCAATTTCAATCCCAAAAATCCTCAATTAAAAGAAAAGAACTTTTAAACGAGTTGATGAAGTTTATCAATGAACCTTAATTTTTTTATTTATATACTGTATATATATATATATATATATATATATATATATATATATATATATATATATATATATATATATTCATTCATTCATTCAACCTTTATTTAGTCAGGTAAATCTCATTGAGCCTCGAGGGCTCATTTACAAAAGTGACCTGCTACTAACTAAAGAATGATGAACAGCAATGGTAGAATTTCTGTTCATCATATATATATATATATATATATATATATATATATATATATATATATAGATATAGATATATATATATATATATATATATATATATATATATATATATATATATATATATATATATATATATATATATATATATATATATATATATATATAGATATATATATATATATATATATATATATATATATAGATATATATACATAGATATATAGATATATATACATAGATATATAGATATACAGTATATATATAGTATATATACAGTAGTTATAAATATAGTTATTTATTTATATAGATACCTATATTTATAACTATATATATATATATACAGTATATATACATATAGATACCTATATTTATAACTATATATATATTATATATATACACAAATGAAAGAGTGGAGATCAGGTGGTTCTCTATGGACTTTAGATGTTTGGACAAGCTGACAATCTGGAGAAGCTGCACATATTTACTGACCTGACCCACTTAAGTGAAGACCAGATCAGTCACCTGGGCCCTGCTTGCTGTTCTGTTGCCCTGAAGGCTGCAGGTTTGGAAGAATTTGGAGTTAATTAAGTTCTGTTTAATTTCTGTCCAGTTTTATTAAAAAGTTATTTAAATCAAACTAAGTACACAACAGAGTATTTAACATCAGGGTGGATGCTCAGTGCTTTATTTATGGTTATTTAAGTCTGCGTTATGTAACGGTTTGATGATCCTTGTCACATATTTATTTAGGTTTTTTGTGTATTTATTGTCAAAATAAATAAATAAAAAAGATTTTGTCGCTGTGTTCTTTCAAATAGAAAATTATTTCACTGCATGTTCATGAAGAATAAGACAAAGCAACAGTACTGTTCATCCAATCATCATTTTAATGTTTGCATGAAAACATGGTGACTATGAGAACATCCTGTGTTCCTGGGTTCCTCTTCTTCGGACGTAGAAGTACACCTCTGGGTGTAAAATCCTCATCGGAAGCCCATCGACAATGTTTCAAAACTGCATAACACAGATAAAATGTAACACAAAGTAAGAGCTACACATAACTTATTGAAAGGGTTATACATAATTTACGATACTTTATTACAAATACGCAAAGATTTGAGAGTAGTCTATCCTTACCGGTGTTTTGACTGCGCCGACGCCATTACAACTGTGTTTAGATGCATGCGCGTTCACGAGACAGCCAAGCTGTGGAGGAGGAGCTAAGGAGGCGGAGTTTCAGGTCACCCAGAGTGCAAGGGGGAGGAGGGAGAACGGTCTCTGTTCAAAATTTTTCTAAGTTTCAGGGCTTTGCAGAAATCGCAGATAGTACCTTTAAAGTTGGACTCATTTAGTTTGTAAGACTTCTGTGGGTTTAATGAGCTAAGACCGAACCTTCCTTCCTCTGACTGTCACTGATCATAATGTCCAGAGTTGTCCCTTTAATCCATTTAAGGCATAAAGATGGAGGCAAATTTGGATGTTTAACTTCTGAGTTACAAATTGTAAGGAAACTGAATGTATAATGAATATAGGGAGTTTTATTCTTTAGAGTTGTAAACAGATGTTGGAAAAAAAAAACACGTCTATATTTTTAGTGTGTAACTTCACTTCTTTTTTTTACATACTCAGATATTTTTTCACACATCATAAAAGCAGGCATTAAAATTTCTGAAGCAGATGTATTTTACAAGGTGACAAAACTATGCTGGCAACGTCAAACTCTGGAATTGTAAACAATAATTTACAAGCCTCAAACTTTACAAAAACTTTTAATTTGTTTATTTTATGTCTCTGATCGTTTGCAGAGAATAAGGGAGGGAAGGTTAACTACAGCAATGAGATGGTAGAAATCCATAAGCTTCTAATATTTCACTCAGTTTAGATTGAAGAGGTGCCCACATTGAGCCATTTCTATTTGCTGTTTTGACTAGAATGACCAGTTATTTTCATTTAACGCATCAGAAGTGAAAGAGATATCACATCATCAAGTAATAAAATAAAACCAATTTACATCTCACCACCGTGAGTGGGCAGTCATGTAATTGCTTATGTTTGTGTGTGTATGTGTGTGCTGTTTGTCTTTTAGCAAAATATGTTATGAACCAGTGGGCAGATTTTAATGAAATTTACAGAAAATTATTATAAGATACATCTACAACGGAATGATTTATGGAGTCATCCTGATTCAAGATGACCACCACAGTTAATTGCTACTAGCAAAACACAAAAATGGCTATAAGTCAGTAATTTGTACATATATTGAGCTAAAGTTTGGAGTGGTAGTAGCTGAGAGTAACAGAAAATTCTGTATTAAAAATGTTAGCATGCAAGGCAGCAGTTGATGTGCATTTCTGTAAGAAATGTTAGCGCCAAAGATAACTACAGTAAATTACTTTTGTTGTCAGATGTTTGGTTTTGTTGCTTTTAATCACATTCCCAGGTAATTTTTTTATCCATCACTTTCATTTTTTTCCCAACAGAGATTGAGAAGTATGAAGGCGATGAATTGAAAAAAGATGGCGACACGAAGAAATACCTAGACATTATCAGCAATAAAAATATCAAGCTCTCTGAAAGAGTTCTTATTCCCGTTCAACAGTATCCAAAGGTAAGGACCTTCTGCACTGCTCCGTTTTCAAATCATCTGAACGATAAAATATTACATTAGGATGGAAAAGGTGTGAAGCCACATTTGACAAAGACCGTGCTTGTTTGTGTGTGATGTGATTTAATGGTTTTAGTGTTTAATTGCCAGTTGGAGCAGCTTTGCTTTGGCAGCACCTGCTCACGAACGCCTTTTCAATTGAAAATCCCTCTGAGCTCCAAACTACCGTATAGAAAACTCCCTGGATGGTGTCTGTTTATTTTGATGTGGTCATCAAAACCCAAAGTTTTCAGTAGACTAAAGCACCCAAGGGTACAGTGAAGAACAGTGATCATAAATCACCGTGACACAGTGCTCGGTATTCGGATTTACGCAATGTCGGTACTGACAAAGTCTGAAACGTGGCCTAATGAGCCTGCTCCATAAGGCAGCTAAGCAGCACAGCTGTTGGAGGGAAACCAAAAGGCTTCACTTCCTCTAATCAGGCTCCACAGCATTCTCATTCAAACACTCGTGCACCGGCTATGAATGCATTTTATATGTAAACAATTTGTTCCCTGTACTTTCTCCGCTTTATTTCTTGGAGATTTTCTTAAATACATCTTTGTGCCCTGCCACACCATTCATAAATAGAGACAATCATTACAGTCTTAATGTTTTAAATTGACTGATCGAGATGAAAGCAATACCTTTCGATATTAGAGCCTGTAGCATCCAAATCTGTTGAAAAATGGACAGTGTGTGAAGATGATGATATTGGTGTTGTGCAGCAGTGATATGCACGATTACTGCTACCCCTGTCATAACGGTGCATGTCACACAGATTAAATTAGGACTATCGTTGGTGCTACTTCACAAAGCTGAAGTCAGGTTTTAAAAATTAAAGTGGAAGTGCAAATATTAAGTTTTTTTTAAATGCAGTAAACAGTTTGGAAAGGCATTCCTATGAATTTAAAACAATTTTAAACAATCATCCATAAAAGCATAATATCATAAATCATGCTATATATTACAAGGTATAAGATGCAATAAAAAAAACTCATGTTAACAATTTGCCAATATAAATCAGAATGACATGTACAGTAGAATTAAACATTAATGCCAATTTCAGCACAAGCTGTAAGAAACATGGATTGCTTTAAGTCAGTCTTGCGTTTCCAGTAATTGCTGGTAGATGGACGTGGGGGACCAGATAGTAAAAGGCCCATAGCAGTGGCGGTTCCTGAAATGTCCACCAGAGGGGGCTATTTCTCCAAAATGAAAAAAATTCCCAAGTTCAAATATGTTTTTTAAAGCCCAACACCCACCATGTTTTCAAATTGCATCGCCATTAATATTTATTAGTTTATTTAAAAATAATACAGGAGCGTTTACTTATATTGTGGAGAAATAACACTAAATGTGTTATTTCATGATTTATAGCAGATTTTAGCATGCAGCTCCGGGAAAATCTGCCCCTCTCCATATATGGGCATTCACTTGGGCATTCACGTCACCAAAGTGACGCCTTGGAGTTACAGGCGAGCCGAGCGAGGAAAAGAAAAAGGAAGCATTTTTAAATATTCCCTAAAGCTGCCTGTGTTGATTAATCCTGCTGTCGCTCACTCATGTCTATCATATTCTTAGCGAGCATCCACTTAGACATACTAGTTTAATTCGTTTGATCGCGACAAATTCATTCATTTCCGCATCGGCTTTTTATTCTCTCGCCCCGTGATCAGAAAGGCAGCCAGCCGCGCAGCTGAGCTCTGCCCGCGCGCGTGCTGCCCGACCCGTGCTCCTCGCAACAAGGCTGACGAGAGATAAGAGCAGATACATACACTCGAGGGAGCAAATTACACCGGCACGAGGAACTTCAAAGGTGACCAGCGGAACGAGGAGCCAGAACGCGCGCGGCTCGCGGCTCGCTCCATTGGGCAGAATGAATGAGAGCAGCAACAGGTCCGCAGCGGTGTTATAAAATAAATAATAAATAAGATCAGAGCGCTGGTCCATATACACACAAATGCACCAGGAAATATGCAGGAAATATGCAGTTTTAACGCACTCTCTCTCATAAACCTCCATGGAAACTCACTCCTACCTTCTGCCTTCTGGGTGGAGATCGATGTAACAAAAGGCATGACCCTTCGGGACTCTTCGGCCAGGTTTCCGGATTCATTCGGGAGTGGGTTGGTTTTTTTTTGTTTTTTTAACCCTCGCCTGTCCCAAATGCAAAAATGAAAATAGACCTAATAATAAATTACAGTAATTGTCCAATATGGTGAATTGTTAGTGTCATGGTGGGTGTTGTCCTTTAATCAAATGCAGATTAATACAAGGTCAACAGAACAATTAAATGCTCAGGATGAGAAGAACCAATTTGACTCACTAAAACAACAAAGAACAAACAAAAATATATATAAATAAATAAATTATTATACATAAATTATAGAAAGAAAAATAAGTGAGATTAAAACATTTCTGCATTTCTACTTGCAAGAGGCTTTGTTTTCATTCTCCAGATCAATACAGTGTTAAGAAATAGTAAAACACCACAAGTGACATTTAGTATATAAAATTATTAATGTTTGATCATTTTTTATAAGCAAATTAAAATAAATGTAGCCATCAGAGTCCAATACTGTACAATAACCTGCGCTGGCAACCTAACTCCACAAACAAACAAAGAAAAAAACAAACTCACCAGTTGCCACTTTTAGAATAAACAGTCAGCTGAAGGCTTTTATCACAAACAGAGCCACCTAAAAGTGGAGAGGATATCAGTCAGGAATGGTAATATAATAATATAAGCATTAGATAAAGGCTAGCATTAGCATGCTAGCTCCAAAAACAAACTCACCAGTTGCCACTTTTAGAATAAACAGTCAGCTGAAAGCTTTTTTCACAAACAGCCATCTAAAATTTGAGAGGCATATTAGTCAGAAATGCAAATAGACATTAGATAAAGGGCTTTAAGTGATTTAAAACTTACCTGAGCAAGACTGCTTGAGTCACTGACAGCACGGCTCATTTTCAAGACAAAAAAAAAAATAAATAAAAATAAACGGCCAGAAACACGCGATCGGTAGTTAGAGCTCACGTTGGACTTGTTCAGGGCGGTGAAAACTGCGCCCAGCATCTTCCCATTGTTTTGTAACATTGTGGAATAACTGCGTATGTGCCACTTACCGTATAACGAGAGACTATGGATAAGATCCATGCTTCCCAAAAAAAGGAAATACGTCACCAATCAGAAAACGTTTTTTTGAAACAAACAATATAACTCATCATTACTCATAAAATATTTATCCTACACAACTAAAAACATATGCATATATTTCGAAATATTTTTATTTTATTATTTCATTTTTATTAAAAAAAATTTAAGTCTTCAATGTAAAACGGTCCAGAAGTTTGAGTGGGGCGGCGCCCTAGCACCCCCTATTGGCCGGCCGCCCCTGCCCCATAGACATATTGTCAAAATAGTCATCTCATAATGGTTTACTTACAAATTTATTTTTTAGATAAAGCTTGCTTTTTCCAACTTTACAAGTTATTATAATAATTAGCTCTATTTAAAAAAGCTCGGTTTGTCAGTATAACTAGAAATTATTCCAAAAATTCAATGTTTGAAAAGCAGGACATGAATGCTTATGACTGATTTAAGTTCTTTTCGGAACGATCATACACCAAATACAGACCCAATACAAGGAGTTCCAAAACAAATGCTGTTGTGGCAGCAAAATGAAAAACTCACAAAAAACAAACAAACAAACAAAAAAAGGCAATCACTCACAAGGGGACCAGACAAACAAACCATAAGTAGCATAAAGTCAAATATGACCTGAAGATTAAAGGGCAGAGGTAATTGGGAAAGTGAAAACACTTGCGTTGATTGGTGACTGAGAACAGGTGAGAGTGGCTGATTGGAAAAATACTAATACACATAATCGAGGGCAGAAGAAAAATGAACATTTTATGGGTACCGTCACATATTGGGATAGAAGGAAACGAGATGGCAGATAAGAAGGCAAAGAAGGCAACTCAAAATCAGATCAACTTCACAGTACATACAAGTAAATCAGAGGCAAAAAGTACAATTAATCAAAAACTGAAGAAAGAATGGCAGAAAAGATGGGATGAAGAAAGAAAAGGAAGATGGTTTTATAGGATCAAAAGACAGTAGGAGAAACAAGAACTGGAAGAAGGAGAAGAAAGGAGGAAAGATTAATAAGACTAAGATTTGGACACACAGGATTTAATTATTCACTATTTCAAATAGAGAAACACAACACAGGAAAATGTGAGCACTGTGGGCAGGATGAAACAGTACATGTTATACTGGAATGCCAAAAATATGAGCTATACGGTAATTAAAATTTATGAAGAGAGAGTTTGAAAAGATAAAAAAAAGTTTAACATAATAGATACACTAAAACACCATTTAGAGAGCAAACATACAAATTATAATTAGATGTTTTAAGAAAACAAATTTGATTAATATAATTTGAAATGCATATACAGGTAGTCCTCGGGTTACGACGGTCTCGAGTTACGACGTTTCGTGGTTACAACGCATCTCCCATTTACTATGAAAAGCCTTATTTCGAGTTACGCAGCTTTACGTCATAAACGTCGTGACGCAGCGGCGCAGCTGCGGAAGAATACAGTATTGTACTGTACGTGGTGCAGCGGCGGAGGAATACTGCACTGTACTGTGAAAGCAGTTTTATGTCGTAAACGTCGTAAAGCAGCGGCGGAAAATATTGTACTGTATGCGGTGCAGCGGTGGAGGAATACTATACTGTACTGTGAACACGGTTTTACGTTGTAAACGGAATACGGCGGATGGACCGAGGAGGACGGCGTCACCAAGCCATTAACTCTTTCTTTTCCCTTCATTATGGCTCCCAAACATACGGTATGTGTTTTTTGATAATTATGTAGGGTACTGTGTTAGGATAGGCTAAGTGCTTGGTAATACAGTACTGTACGTATATGGTGAAGTATGTACGTATGTACACACATAAATTCTGTAAGAATAAAAATAGCTAAATCTATTGCAGTACTGTACAAAGTCAGAGACCTATTGAATGATAAAGCTCTGTATTTGTTGTATAACACAATCATTGTTCCACACTTAATCTATTGTATTGATGTTTGGGGGAATGCGTGTAAAACAATCACAAAGCCTATTTTTGTATTACAGAAAAGAGCTGTAAGAATTATCACTAGAAAACATTACCGTCATCCATCAAGTACATTATTTTATCAACTGAAGTTATTGAAGTTCCATGATTTGGTAGACTATAATATTTTATCAGTTATGTATAGGGCTCAAAATAATGCATTACCTTTAAATATCCAAATGCATTTTGTTAAAAGACAAAGTTGTTATAATCTTAAGGGGACAGAGATGTTTGTAAAACCACAATTCAGAACTAGTTTGAAGGGACGTTCTACCTCAATCCAGGGAATTAGATTATGGAATGGCTTGGAGAATGTAGTTAAAAATGCCAAGTCAATGTTTACATTTAAGAAAATGATCAAAACGAATGTGTTAAAAATATATGAAATAGCGTAATGTGTATTGTATTAGTTAGAAAATTAGAAAGAGTTAGTCATTTTGTACTGTTGGTTGAAGATTATTATTGTTTAATCTGATTGTTGGAGAAAAGGGGCAGATATAATAAGATTTATTCTTCTTTCTGCTACCTTTCATTTTTTTATATTTTGTACATTATCATTTATGGGATTGTCTTGTATTGTTTCTTTTGTAAAAAAAAATGAACAAATTTAATAAACATAAACATAAACATGTTCCGACTTACGTTGAAATTCGGTTTACGCCGCTGCTTAGGAGTGGATCTACGTCGTAAGTCGAGGACTACCTGTAGTTTAATCATGCATACACATGGAATTATCCCATAATGAGCCAAACTCCATACCAGTGGTGGCAGTAATGCACACCTACAGTTTGCCAACCGCCATTAAACCCATCAAGAAGAAGAAGAAGACGAAGCAGATGCAAAATGGCACAAGTGAAGGGAAAGATGAAAACAAGAAGGTAGATCACAAGATCCAGAAAATAAAACAAATGAACCAAAAAGGGAAACCAACCGTGATCTTAAACACAAACACAATCAACAAGCAATTCAAATGACAACTTGAAATTTTTTCAGTCAAGGTGCATCCATCCATCCATCCATCCATCCATCCATCTTCTTCCGCTTATCCGGGGTCGGGTCGCGGGGGTAGCAGCCTAAGTAGGGAGGCCCAGACTTCCCTCTCCCCAGCCACTTGGAGCAGCTCCTCCGGGGGAATCCCAAGGCGTTCCCAGGCCAGCCGAGAAACATAGTCCCTCCAGCGTGTCCTGGGTCTTCCTCTGGGTCTCCTCCCGGTGGGACATGCCCGGAACACCTCACCAGGGAGGCGTCCAGGAGGCATCCTAACCAGATGCCCGAGCCACCTCAACTGGCTCCTCTCGATGTGGAGAAGCAGCGGCTCTACTCCGAGTCCCTCCCGGATGACTGAGCTTCTCACCCTATCTCTAAGGGAGAGTCCAGACACCCTGCGGAGAAAACTCATTTCAGCCGCTTGTATCCGAGATCTTGTTCTTTCGGTCATAACCCAAAGCTCATGACCATAGATGAGGGTGGGAACGTAGATCGATCGGTAAATTGAGAGCTTTGCCTTTTGACTCAGCTCTCTCTTCACCACGACAGACCGGTACAGCGCCCGCTTCACTGCGGACGCTGCACCTATCCGCCTATCGATCTCACGCTCCAGTTTTCCCTCATTCGTGAACAAGATCCCGAGATACTTAAACTCCTCCACTTGGGGCAGGACCTCCTCCCCGACCCGGAGAGGGCATGCTACCCTTTTCCGGCTCAAGACCATGGCCTCGGACTTGGAGGAACTGATCCTCATCCCGGCCGCATCACACTCGGCTGCAAACCGCTCCAGTGAAAGTTGTAAATCACGAACTGATGAAGCCAGTAGGACCACATCATCTGCAAAAAACAGAGAAGCGATTCTAAGGCCACCAAAACGGATCCTCTCAACACCTTGGCTGCGCCTAGAAATTCTGTCCATAAAAGTTATGAACAGAATCGGTGACAAAGGGCAACCTTGGCGGAGTCCAACTCTCACCGGAAACGAGCCTGACTTACTGCCGGCAATGCGGACCAAGCTCTGACACCGGTCGTACAGGGACCTAACAGCCCTTATCAAAGGGCCTGGTACCCCATACTCCCGGAGTACCCCCCACAGAACCCCCCGAGGGACGCGGTCGAATGCCTTCTCCAAGTCCACAAAGCACATGTAAACTGGTTGGGCAAACTCCCACGCACCCTCCAGGACCCTGCTGAGGGTGTAGAGCTGGTCCAGTGTTCCACGACCAGGACGAAAACCACACTGCTCCTCCTGAATCCGAGGTTCGACTATCCGACGGACCCTCCTCTCCAGAACCCCTGAATAGACCTTACCAGGGAGGCATTAAATTATGGTTAGAGATCATCGTAGCAGAGGCACCAAATGAAAAACTGGGCGTATCACAAAAAACAGTTTTAATCAAAGAGAAAAAAATAACTCAGGATAACGAGCTAAAGCTAGCTTGGTTATCTGGAGGAAGCTAGTTGTTACTTATGTTAAAACTAGGCAGACTTGTGGATTGTACAGAAATCTTACATTTCTAGCCAGTCCCTGTTCAATTGATTTTTATGTGATCGGGTGTCATTTGACCAGTTTCTACTTATTTGGGTTCAAGTTACACTTTCACTGTCAGATTAATGAAGACATGATGCAGTTGTTGTATAATTTAGGATTACATCATCCAGTGTGAACAGTAAACACCAGTTTACCAAAAATTGCAAACACTAACAAAAGATTCATTCACACACACACACACGCGCGCACGCACACACGCACGCGCTTATATGCATTCCAGCTGGCTGATTGCCTGTAATCTTAGTGGAAAGCCTTGCAGAGCCCCACAGGGCCCTCAAAAGAAATCAATTAACTGTTTCTTCCTCAGGTCAGTGTTGAGAAAGTGATTAGGCCTTGTTCAGGAACTCCACTCTATTAAATTGATTAAAAATAGCCAATTGAGTTAGCTTCTTGAAATAAAACAGATCCACATCGACTTTCAGTTTCTTTATTTCGGCTCCAATTATTGTCTAAAAGTTGCACTTTTCTTTTAAAAAAATTAGGTCAAATGTTGAATCATTTTTTAACACAAAAAAGGCACAGCTGAGAATAAATATACACTAACTGGGATGTTTAAAAAAGAATCATTATGCATATTTTGTATATTACGTTCATAGAATAGAATAGAATAGAATATATCTTTATTGGCAAATTTGCACCAAGGTACAAAGTTCTGCAATTAGCGCACGCACCATCCGAAGAGGGACGCATGCACGGAAAGTCGCAGCAGTATGAAACCGCGCCACCAACAATCAGATATGGAAAAAGGAACAAACACTCGGGTAATCATGGTATTCAAAAAAGAATCTATCACAATTTGTCTTAGGACACTCTATGATAAAGTCCAAAAAACTCTACCAGCTTTAGCACGAAGAGACAAGACATGTTGCAGTTTGATGACAAGCAGGGAGATTTAGTCCGTGAGTATCATTCCAGATAAGCACAGTCAGCAGATGTCTCAGCTCGGCTCCATCCGAACGCACACACAGAGATCTCTGGGGGGAGGGCAGCGAGTTCTCAGCAGCATTCGACTCCAGGAGAAGATTTTCAGACAGCCTTCTTTCAAGGTTGCTCAGAGTCCAGATTAGATAGTTGCTTTGTTTATTTTCAGCTCAGGCCACAGTGTACTTTTGACTGCAGCCTTCAAGTCCAGGTGCTGTTCAGGTCCAAAATCGCCGAATCATGTGAGGTTCCGATCTACGAACCCCCCCCCCATCTGTGCCCTGATTGAGGCCGGACGGCTGTAAACGAGTCCCAAAACGCACCGCTGGTCCGCGGCTCTCCACCGCTGCTCCCATCGTGCGGTTCAGTTCGTACAACAGCTGGGACGTTGAGCTCATAGCCCGGATCAGAGAATCTTGCTGATCGGGAAGTCTCGCCAGCGCGTTGATAGCCGCGGCAGTCTTCCTCAGCTTCCAGTAGCAGACAGCTCCGCCAATGCCAAAAAACAGAGTAGCTGCCACCAATATCCAAATAATCCACAAATCTTCCACGTCTTCGACAGACAGAACGGTCAGACACATTGGCTTCCACTCCGACCACGAGTCCATAATGTATCCCACTGCGTGCGTGTCGGAGGGGCAAGCCGCTTCTCCTGGCCCGGTTCGCTTCGTGGAAAATTTTTTATCTATAGAGGAAACAGCCCACGTAATTAAATCCATCTCAAATTGGTTCGAGTGAGCGCTGAAGAGTTACAGACGAGACAAAAAGCAAGCAGGGAGGAGGAAAACTTAGGGAGGAGAGGAGCAAAAAGAGATGTGACCTGCTTTGCCGAGAGCGGAAGTAGATCTACGTGTCAACCTCAAGGTCTGAGGTTAAAAAATGGCCCTTGTTAATTGTTAACATCTTATCTGGCCTCCAATATTATATTTTAAAAAGGAAACGTTTTAATTGGTTCAAATTTTACTTAAAAAATTGAGCATGCTTTATTTATTGCAGGCTTCTCATGGCAGTTAGCCAGTTTGATTTTTTATGTAATCTTTGATTTTGATGCGGAAAAAGCAACAGAAAACTTTAAACTCTTGTTGAGGAACTTGCAACCAAAAAAGATGACATGTATCTGACTGGAGTTATCGTATTGACTGAAATTGGCCTTTGGTTTGAAATATGCTTAAAATTTTGATCCCATTTGGTAACTGACAGCCCTGATACATATGTCAAAAATACAGATTTAATGTAAAAAAATACAATTGGAGACTAGGGGGTTCAGAAAAATATATAATTTAAAAAAAATCTAATATTATGGTTACCGTAATTGCATTTACTCCAAGTGCACGTTGCTCCTGATTAGATGCTTAATGAAAAGCAGAGGAGCCGTGAAATGCTGAGAACTACTGAGCCACGTAACAGATATTTTTTAATCAGGGGGGGGGGGGGATCACTAGAAAACAAAAGCTTAAATCTGTTTTTTTCTCTACAATGAACAGAATACTTCCATCTCTGCAAATTAGGCAAAGCTGCAGTCCAGGGGGACAGTGCAGCTGTCCAATCGTTTGCGTGACCTTATTGCACAGTCAGCGCCCCATAAGGCTGCAGTGTCACTGTCGGACACGTCTTGGTAACGCTGCACTTTCAGTTAGTCGTAATTAACCACATAAATCAACTCTGCCGTCTAAAAGCAACAACCGAGACAGAATGCAAAGTACTGCAAGGCTAAGTAATAATACATATAAATGCAAGATTTTTTTTCGTACCCTACTAAGTATTAGCGGACATGCTTCTGATATTGGGGTCCCCAAGCTGGAGCTCAACCCAGATTAAGTCTTATCTACACCAAGTTAATTAGTAAATTTCAGAAGCTTAAAAGTAGTATCTCTTTTTTTAGGTAAGGACAAAAAGTACCTTTTAGCACAAAAAATAATTTGTATTTTAGCTTTTTTCCCCACTGTGACAGCGTCTGACTAAACCATACAGGAGTTGCACAAACCAATTGATTTATCTTACTCTGCAGCACAACTTTTCCCTAAATGTCTCTTATTTTCTCTTTTCTGCTACTCGGTGACATCCGCTCCGACTTTCTGTCACTGGTGGCATAGCACAAACCATAAAAAGCATACATTTGCTCTCTCAACCGTCTAACATGCTCATTCGGGCTTACAGCTGCCATCTCGTTGCAGAGTAATTAAATGCAAGACAATTTAATTGTTCTTTGAGAAATGTCGTCCGCCTGATTTCAGTTTTGGAAGAAAAAAAAAAGTCAGTCACGGAGGATTAATGTGACACAGAGTACTGAAGAAATTATTCTACATGGCAGACTGACAAGTGTTTTTTTTTCTTCCCCCCACAGACATGTTTAGATATTAAAGCAAGAATATGTGCAGGTGTTTTGAATAATACAGCAGAAAGTTATTAATCTTTTCAGTTCAACCTTTACTTTCAAGTCAAAATATTTGCGGGGGGAAAAGGCCAGTTTAGTCCTTTTAATAGAATGCTGTGTGGATTTATTGTTTCTGCACTATAAGGGCATTGATGATATCAAAAACTAATCTCTGGCTCATACATTTTTCATTGCCAAAATGCTATTGGAATGCCACAAAGTAAGTGACTGAATCTCACAACTTCCGGTGGTAAACACACCAGGCTGCGTTTAAAATATTGATGCTTCAACAGACAGTGCCATATAATCTGTGCCAGACGATTGCAGAAACATATTTTACTATAAGTTTTGTACTCTGTGTGCAACTGATCTCAGACTCAGACCCTATAATTTCACCAAAAATATCAGTGTCATGAATGAAAACCTTGTGCCCGTGTTCTGAGTTCACCGGCTTGATTCACTCAAACAGCCTGTCAGTCTGTCGGCTCAATGTCACTCAAGCGTCAAACATGTTTTTCATCAGGCCTAAGAAACTTTAAATCATTTTCAAAGAATTCAGAACAGAGACCGACAAGCAAATTTTGTGAATAACATAGTAAACTAGAGAAATTGCATTTCCTGTGAAAATGTAGTGTGAATGTTTATTGCTGAAGAACTTGCTGAAAACAGCTGAAATTAGCCGAAAAACTTACTGAAATGGAAGAACAAGCCTTAATTAGCAGAAGAAAGCAGAAAAAACACATTTTTGCTGACTTATGTTCAAATTAGCAGAAATCCGCAC
>JBBPBX010008960.1:28650-61190 GCA_038048925.1 Garcialebias charrua
TGCTGACTTATGTTCAAATTAGCAGAAATCCGCACACAAATTAGGAAATTAATAAAAATAATAAAAAGATGAAATTAGCACAAAAGCTGAAATCCAGCTGAAAAGGCAGAAAGAAGCTTAAATTACCAGAAGGAAGTGGAAAGAGCTGAAATGGGCTAAAAAAGTGGAATTAGCTGAGATAGCTAAAATTTGTATAAAAACAGCTAAATAGTAGCTGAAACAGCAGACAAAGCGGAAAACAGCATAACAAGCTGAAACTAGAGAAATTGCATTTCCTACAAAAATGCAGTGAATGCTTATTTCTGAAGAATTAGCAGTAAACAGCTGAATAGTAGCTAAAGAATCAGAAAGAAGCTTAAATTAGCAGAATAAAGTAGAACAAGCTGAAATGAGCAGAAAGAGTTAATTGCACTTAAAGTAGCAGAAATTACCACAAAAAACTTGAATTTATCTGAAAACAGCTGAAATTAGCTAAAAAAATGCTAGCAATGTAGCTGAAAAGGTAGAACAGGCATACACTGGCAGAAGAAAGCAGAAAGAACAATATTTGCACAATTAGGCTAAAAGAAGCAGAAAAGAGACAAAAAAGGTAGAAATTATCTGAAAAAAATCTTAAATGAGCAAAAAAAATCTGGAAAGTAGCAAAAAAAATCAGAAAGAAGCTTAAATTACCACAAAGAAGTAGAGAGCAGATTTTTGCTGAATTAGGCTGAAAAAGTTTAAATGAGTGCAAAAACCTGGAATTAGCTGGAAAAGCTAAAATTAGATTATAACAGCTACATAGTAGCCAAAATAGCAGAAAAAGCTGAAGCTTGCAGAAATAAGCCGAAAAGAAACTGAAACTAGCAGAAAGACATTAGAATAAGAATGCTGGTGAAGATTCTCAGTCATCCAGTTAGAATAAGAACAAACATGTAGTTAGCAGAAAGAATCTGAAATGACCACAAAACAGCTGAAATTAGCTGAAAGAAGCTGAAAGTAGCTGGACTTGGAACAAAATGTGAAAGGGGCAGTAAAAGGTTGTAAACAGATATAAAGATATGAAAGATGTAAAATGATCTCAATTTATTTTCTCTGAGGAAAAAAAAATGACATAAAAAGCTAGGTACCTGTATTTCAAAAAGCTAAAGTTGCACCAACACCAAAAAGTCACAGCAGGATTGTCCTGAAAGGGCTGAACGTTTTTGTATATGATTTGTTGAAATAGCTTAAAAACTGTGGGATGAGAATCGCACTGAAAAACATACGGAAGAAAAATTGATCACAATGCTTCATAAACATTTGCACAAAACTGTGGGATGAGAATCGCACTGAAAAACATACGGAAGAAAAATTGATCACAATGCTTCATAAACATTTGCACAACTAATTTTGATAAGTGGGGGGTTCTCGTCAGTGCCTGGGAGCTTTGTTTACAAGTGATGGCAGCGTTTATCCAGACCGGAGCAGTGGATCAGGGCCTTGCCCACATGAAGGTGTTGTGAAGAAGGAACTGAGTTAAAAGGTAAACCTCTGAGTTTACTGCTCTGTCCTAATCACCATCTTTGGTTATGAGATGAAAGAGTGAGATCCTGGATACAACAGGCTGAACAAAGCTTCCTCTGCAGGGTGGCCTGATAAGATAAGATAATATAAGATAAGACTTTATTGATTCTGCAGGAAATTGTTGAATGAGGAGCAACGTCCAGGAGGAGAGCTGCTGCTCCTCCGTATCAAAAAGCGTCAGCTAAGGTGGTTCGGGTGGCTTATTAGGATGCTTCCTGGAGGGTTTCTTGACCGGAGCAGAGACCCCGCAGACCCAGATCCTTCTGGAGAGATTACGCATGGTTTCTCTGAATCCGTCACAGGCTCCCAAAAGACATTGCACGCCAAAAGTGACTCTACACAGCCGTTGTACAAGTTAGTTTTTTTCCCCCTCCAATCAAAAACGTACTTTCCTGTGCACAACTCGACAACTCACAACACAAGCGCCTCGAACGCAAATTAAGATGGATTGGAGGTTTGGGCATTCGATTCTACAAGAAGATTACCACAGAAGAAGGCACAAGGGGAGCCTTTTCAACCTCACAGAGTGACGGAGGATACGCCATGGATTCCGCCATGGATTCCGTGGATGTCTGGGTGTGCTCGGGAGGTGACGAACCTTGGAATCTTGGATTATATTGGTTATGATGGCAGCGCTTTCCTTTTGGCATTTGTGGAGCACTGGTCTATCACAAAAGAGGGAGACTTCAGCAGGACTTAATGCCTGGAGCACCCGACGTCTGGTCTGCGCTGTGACCTCGAGAAATCAGCTGTGTGCGAGCTTATTCGGGGGGTGAACAGATCAACCTTGGTTTTAGGACTCTGTTCGCTGTGGTCAACATCAGAATTCAGCTGTTTGAGAGCTTATCCAGAGGGTGAGCTGGTCACCCTTGGACTTAGGACTCGGGTCGCTGTGGTCAACATCTGAGGTCAGAGTCGGATCAGTGGGAGAAAAAAGTCCCGAATTGGATCATATGAACAGAATGGCCCTTACAGACTGAAGGCGGCTGAAATTACAAAGTGTGCCTGATGTAATAATAATATTTGTAATTCTTATCTGGCTCCCTTGGAAACAGCCTTGGAAAAGGCTGGATATCTAATCTCTCCTGAGACGTGGCTACTGTGGAAAAAAGCTGTTGTTGTCTTGTCTGCCCCCCCCCGGAGAACTTTTCTATGCGCGTTATCGGAGGCATCCGGAATGTTTCATGGACAAATCCTCCCTGCCTCGGTTTCAACCTGCAACATGTAACTGTCATAAATGTGCTTATGATATGGTTTTTACTGGGTCATGCGGTGTCTTGCAGACAAAATGTGATTCATTTTTTTTAATATCAACGCTGTGACCCCCATGGTTTCTTTCCCTGTTTTCCCACCTTTGACCTTCATCTGGAGACGGATGAGAGAAGGCCGCGCTGAAGAACATGTGAAGACATGTCATGTCATGTCATGTCATGTGTTTTGATAAGGCAGCAGCTTTTCACACTCAAAAACCCTCTCCTGGATGACTGTGATTACATAATCACGCTGTATCGATGAAAATTGGTGCAATGTTAATAATAAATGACTCTTGACTCTTGACTCTTGACAACTCATTTTATCCATCCATCCATCCATCCATCCATTTTCTTCCGCTTATCCGGGGTCGGGTCGCGGGGGTAGCAGCCTAAGTAGGGAGGCCCAGACTTCCCTCTCCCCAGCCACTTGGAGCAGCTCCTCTGGGGGAATCCCAAGGCGTTCCCAGGCCAGCCGAGAAACATAGTCCCTCCAGCGTGTCCTGGGTCTTCCTCTGGGTCTCCTCCCGGTGGGACATGCCCGGAACACCTCACCTCATTTTATGTGCCATTTTTTAAAGATCGTCTACTGTTGCCATCACTCTTTGTTTAAAACAGGTCTCTCTTGTAAACGAGTCCTCAAAGCTCAATGAGACTAACCTGTATAAATAAAGGTTGAATGAAAGAATGACAGTCATATGGCAGTTTTTGTCAGTGGTAACTCCCAGAGCCATATACTGTATATAGAGAGTTCCGACACGCTTTGATCTCGCCGACAGGCGGTCAATCGTTCCAAACTACGGCTATGGAAACCTTGTGGAGCTGCGCCCTCTGGCGGCGACGGAGCGCTACTGCAGGCAGCTTCAGACTGTAACCAGAGCCATGGAACAAATCGCCCCCTCCATGACCCACGTGACTTCCGCATTCCATTCTTACAATGGAACTCTATGGAAGTGTCGCAAGTCTCACTTTATATGGCTCTGGTAACTCCTATTGGTTAAAAGGAGAAGTGCATGGAGTGCTGCACACCTGAACAGCCGGTATAAACAGCAACTCTGCTGACTTGACGTTACGAGTCGAGACTTATTATAATCTCACCTGTATGTGTCCTCTGTGGCCTGGGAACACATTAGGATCCTCCAGGAGGCACTGGAGAGTGTTGCTGGGTAGAAAGATGTCTGGATTTCCTGGACCTGTTGCCTTCACCACCCAACCATTAGTAATTGTAAGAAAATAGATGAATGATGGGGGTGTGCAAAAAATATTCAATATTTATTGACATTACAATATCAATGTATGCAAGATCACTTTTGGAAATGACTGTAATATACAGTACAGTATTGCAGGCATAAACTGCATGCCAAAAATAAATTGAAACCCACTGCTCTAAATGCCCACAGCTGACTGAGATGATAGTGGCTGGAATGAGAAAAACACTAAGTGAGCGTGGCGAGAGGCATCATAATAGAAGAGGAGACGACTGAGGAAAGTGTGGGTGTACTGCAACTGATACTGTCTTCTCAGTATTCAACACTATTATTACAATTGCATGTTTTCCCAATGTTGTGCCGACTTAGTAAAGATAAAAAATGTTCGACAACAAAAACAAAAAAAAACGTCTGGAATCTGAGTGCACTTTGAGACCTTTCTGCAGATTTTTATTTTAAGGAACGACGCATATAACTACCGGTATTTGTTTTTCAGTCAACATTTTAAAATAAATGGCATCTGGGTTACTGAGGCTATCTTTTTAATACTATGAACTTGTGTCTTACAAAAATATAGTAAATATTTTGGTACGACTTTACAATAAGGCTCCCCTTATACATGCTAATAAATAGTTGAGATATTAATTCATCCATAAACACTAATCATTAAAAACTGCTTATTATGCATTAATTAAGGGCAAAAAAAGACAAAACTTTATATCTACAACTAAAGATACTGATAATGCAATAATAAAGTGCAATATTGTATGCTAAAAATAGATTTACAAATGCTTATTGTGCTAACAACTTAAATCTGAAATGTTTTATATAACAACTCTAGATGAAACTAGAAAAACCGCATTTCCTACGAAAATGCACGTGTGAATGCCTTAGCGCCGCTCCGCCCTTCTCGCGGCGACCGCGGGAAGTCGAGCTGGTCCACCCTAAAACACTCTCGTGCCTTTCCCGTACCCGTTCGGCACCTAATGCGTGCACTTGATTTGGTCCACATTCCAAAATGGCCGCCTTCCCATTTATCGTACAACGTTGATGCCAGAGGGTTTTCTGTGCGTCTTGGTGAATTGGACAAGTGTACCAAATTTCATGATCCTATGTGAAACTAAGGCCAATGCGGAGGGTAGTTTGAAATATTCTAGGTGGCGCTCTTGAGCCGTTTCTTTTGCAATTTTGGCCACGCCCCCAAAATATGTAATTTTTCACCAGTCCTGACGAGTCTGCCAAATTTGGTGAGTTTTGGGATATGATAAAGCTCCCAAAAGGCCAAACGTATTGTGACGGCGTTACGTCTGATTCGCCACATCGCCACGCCCACATGCTCCACCCAAAACGGTCAGTGTTGGAAAGCTTGTTACAGCAACATGTCTTTGGTCACTGGACAGACCGTCACGCTGATTAGGTAACAGGTGTCCGATCGGGACGTTCAATGTACAACTGTACACTTCCTGTTGTGAGGGGGCGTGGCTTAATTAATGTCATGATTTGACCATTCAGTATTGCAGGGGACCGGATGTGGGTCAATCATTGAAGGTTTGATGAATTAGACAGTTTTCGTGTAGGTGCTATTAGTGTTTCGTTTGTGACGGCGTTACGTCCGATTCGCCACATTGCCACGCCCACAAGCTCCACCCAAAATGGTCAGTGTTGGAAAGCTTGTAACAGCAGCATGTCTTTGGTCACTGGACAGACCGCCACGCTGATTAGGTAAAAGGTGTCCGATCGGGCCGTTCAATGTACAACTGTACACTTCCTGTTGTGAGGGGGCGTGGCTTAATTAATGTCATGATTTGACCATTCAGTATTGTAGGGGACCGGTTGTGGGTCAATCACTGAAGGTTTGATGTATTAGACGGTTTTCGTGTAGGTGCTATTAGTGTTTCGTTTTTCATGGCGAGATACCTAACTTTGAGGCCAGGCCACGCCCCTTCACCATATATAAAAACGCGAGGTTTTGATCATTTTTTACTCCCCCATGTCTGAGTGATGAGTCTGCCAAATTTGGTGAGATTTAGGATATGATAAATCCTCCAAAAGGCCATTTCATTTTAGCTCCATTCATTTTCAATGGGAAAAAAATGGCCGAAAAGGCTTAATATTTCAAAAAGCGAACTTGCAGCATTACCAAAAGTCATAGCTGGATTGTCCTGAACGAGCTGAACATTTTGATATATGAATCGTTGAAATGGCACAAATACTCTAGGAGGAGTAGCGTGCCAAAAAACGTACGGACGGAAGATAGTAACTATAACTAGAAAAACCGCATTTCCTGCGAAAATGCACGTGTGAATGCCTTAGCGCCGCTCCGCCCTTCTCGCGGCGACCGCGGGAAGTCGAGCTGGTCCACCCCGAAACACTCTCGTGCCTTTCCCGTACCCGTTCGGCACCCAATGCACGCACCCAATTTGGTCCACATTCCAAAATGGCCGCCTTCCCATTTATCGTACAACGTTGACGCCAGTAGGGTTTTCTGTGCGTCTTGGTGAATTGGACAAGTGTACCAAATTTCATGATCCTACGTGAAACTAAGGCCAATGCGGAGGGTAGTTTGAAATTTTCTAGGTGGCGCTCTTGAGCCGTTTCTTTTGAAATTTTGGCCACGTCCCCAAAATATGTAATCGTTCACCAGTCCTGACGAGTCTGCCAATTTTGGTGAGTTTTGGGATATGACAAAGCCCCCAAAATGCCATTTCATTTTAGCGCCATTCATTTTCAATGGGATAAAAATGGCCGAAAAGGTCGCCTTTCCTTTCATCGTACAACGTTGGTGCCAGAGGGTTTTCTGTGCGTCTTGGTGAATCGGGGAAGTGTACAAAATTTCATGATCCTACGTGAAACTAAGGCCAATGCGGAGGGTAGTTTGAAATATTCTAGGTGGCGCTCTTGAGCCGTTTCTGTTGCAATTTTGGCCACGCCCCCAAAATATGTAATTTTTCACCAGTCCTGACGAGTCTGCCAAATTTGGTGAGTTTTGGGATATGATAAAGCTCCCAAAAGGCCAAACGTATTGTGACGGCGTTACGTCTGATTCGCCACATAACCACGCCCACATGCTCCACCCAAAACGGTCAGTGTTGGAAAGCTTGTTACACCAACATGTCTTCGGTCACTGGACACACCGTCACGCTGATTAGGTAACAGGTGTCCGATCGGGACGTTCAATGTACAACTGTACACTTCCTGTTGTGAGGGGGCGTGGCTTAATTAATGTCATGATTTGACCATTCAGTATTGCAAGGGACCGGATGTGGGTCAATCACTGAAGGTTTGATGTATTAGACAGTTTTCGTGTAGGTGCTATTAGTGTTTCGTTTGTGACGGCGTTACGTCTGATTCGCCACGTCGCCACGCCCACATGCTCCACCCAAAACGGTCAGTGTTGGAAAGCTTGTTACAGCAACATGTCTTTGGTCACTGGACAGACCGTCATGCTGATTAGTCAACAGGTGTCCGATCGGGACCTTCAATGTACAACTGTACACTTCCTGTTGTGAGGGGGCGTGGCTTAATTAATGTCATGATTTGACCATTCAGTATTGTAGGGGACCGGTTGTGGGTCAATCACTGAAGGTTTGATGTATTAGACAGTTTTCTTGTAGGTGCTATTAGTGTTTCGTTTTTCATGGCGAGATACCTAACTTTGAGGCCAGGCCACGCCCCTTCAGCATATATGAAAATGCGAGGTTTTGATAAATCTTTACTCCCCCATGTCTGAATGATGAGTCTGCCAAATTTGGTGAGTTTTAGGATACGATAAAGCCCCCAAAAGGCCATTTCATTTTAGCTCCATTCATTTTCAATGGGAAAAAAATGGCCGAAAAGGCTAAATATCTCAAAAAGCTAAAGTTGCACCATTACCAAAACTCATAGCTGGATTGTCCTGAACGAGCTGAACATTTTGATATATGATATGTTGAAATGGCACGAAAACTGTAGGAGGAGTAGGACGCCAAAAAACGTACGGACGGAAGATAGTAACATATAAGAATAATAATAATAAATATAAACACAATCTCTATAGTGTGAATGCCTTGTTGGCATTCACACAAATATAAACACAATCTCTATAGTGTGAATGCCTTGTTGGCATTCACACAATAAATAGGTGACAGATATGGCTCACTATTTGGCAATAAACTAGTCAGTTTTGTCTCTTTCTCGCCCTTAATTAATGCATAATAAGACGTTATTAATGATTTATAAAGTTTTTATAGAGGAATTAATAACATATCTATAAACTACAGGTATGTATTATCCATCTATAAGGCGAGCCTTACTGTAAAGTGGTACCAATATTTTATATATCGTGAGTAGGGGTGCAGAAAAAAAAAATCGATTTTTTTTTTTTTAAAGACTCGAGATTCTTAGTCCTGGCGATTCAGAATCGATTCTAAAAGCCCCAAAATCGATTTTTTTATTTTTATTTTTTTACATTAAATCCCAAAAGATAAAGAAAATAAAACCATATCTCATAGTATATGAAAGAATACATAAAATGAAAGGTGGCAGAAAGAAGAAGAAATCTGACGCGAACCAGTGACCCCCAGGACCCGATTAAAGCTGCTGCATTCTATTCATATACCCATCTGCTCACAATTCAGGCTGTTGTATTTATACTGTATTATTAATAATAATAATAATGAATTCAATTTATAACGCACTTTTCATTAGTGAAAATCTCAAAGTGCTACACACATTCATACACCGGTAGCGGCAGACTACCATGCAAGGTGCTTTCCAGTCCTACCGGGAGCAACTCGGGGTTAAGTGTCTTGCCCAAGGACACAACGACACATGGTGTGGGGAACCGGGATTCGAACCGCCAACCTTCCAATCGGGGGACGACTGCCATTACCACTACGCCACAGCCGCCCCTATTATTTGACATTATTAATGTTTGCTACAAGCATACATTATTGTTTTGAATAAATGTTTTATTTGTTTACGTTATTGTTTAATCTTTTCATGATTTCAATTGAAAATTGTTTCAGAATCGAAAATCGTTTCATAATCGAAAATCATTTCAGAATTGAAAATTGATTCTGAATCGAAAATCGATCCTGGAATGAAAATTGTTTTAGAATCGAAAATCGATTTTTTTAATTGAATCGATGCATCAAAAATCGGGATCGAATCGATTCTCCAGACACTGAGAGATTCGCACCCCTAATCGTGAGTACAGATTAGGCTGTGTGCTTCAGCTAAGAGAAAAAGACTCAACTCACCCCACCATCCAAACAAAGTCAAATAAATCTGCCTTTTTCTAATTAATAAATTTGCACATGCAAATATCTCTGGGGCAGATTTTTGTATGTAGCTTAATTTTGAACGGGAAAATTGCCCTGATGAGGCAAAACCTTGTGATCTCCCACTGACTAATATCCCACATGGCATGCAGCCAAAAGCAGCTCGAATTGCAGAGGCATGGACTCTACGAGAACTCTGGTGCTTCATGTGGCATCAGCACGTCAGCAGCAGGAGATCAGACTTGCTCCAGCACATCTCTCAGCGCCCCACTGTTTTCTTATGCGTCGCCCCTCCTCTAACCCCTGTTTGCACTGTACACACCACCGCAGCTCCTCACAGGCCTCAGCCGCAACCATTTCTCAGACTTTCCAACACGATGACAAGGAGAACTGTTCCCTTACTATCTCATTTAGTCCAGCAATTTACCTGTGTAATTGCTGCAAAATTATTTACGTCTTTCCTGTCAACAATGAGTGCTTACCCTGTTCTGGCTCATTGTGTTCAGCCGTTAAAATAATGCTCTATAGTGGAGTTTAGATGACGTATATTGTAACAAATTCACCCCGTTGCCATGCATGAATTAAAGTGGACAATTTGGATGTTTTGTGTGCCATCTGCAGTAAAAACTAAACGAGGCCTTCTGCTGTTTTGCAGCCTGTCAAATTGAGTAAATTTGGCCTTGAAGCATGTGTCCAGTGACCTACTGACACGTTCACTTTTTAATTCTGTTAGCAACATAAAAAACAGAAGAGTAAGGAGAAAAGGATGGACGTTCATCTTTTTTATACTAACACAAAAGGTATATTAAAGACAGCTTGTGACTGTTAAGTTAGCATTTACCAAGCAAAAATATGATTAGACAATAAAATCAGTCATTTTCATTACACTGGAATCTATCCTCTGCTGTTTATTTAGACAGTTTAATTACCACTTTGTACTTCAGCGAGATTCAAAGACTTACACTGTCAGCTAGTTTGAGTCCAGCACGTCCTTTTTATTATTTATTTGTTTCCAAGGTGACTATATTCGCATCATGTGTGGTACATGACGTGGAACAAAACGGTGTACTCAAAGTCCCAGTTGCATCCCGAAATAGCAATATAAACTATAAAAAAAGGAACAGGAAACAAGGATCAAGATATACGCTAAACAACTTTTAAGATTCATTTATTAAAAAGCAGGAAATAAAGCTGTAAAAGAGGGACAAGGAGTAGCAAAATACAACAGACTACGAGCATCAAGTGGTTCATGAAATAATTTGCTAAAAGATGTTTAGGTTGACTCAAATATGTCAGTCAGAGTCAGAGTTTCTTTATTGTCATTCGCACCACATGTGGTACATGTGATGGAACGAGATTATGTACACAGGGTCCCAGTTACATCCAACAATAAAAAGTAAAAGAAAAACAGTAATAACATCTAAGAGATGAACTACATAAACTAAAAATACACTAAGCACTAATAGCATAAAAACATTACTTCGAACATCAGCACGAACATGAGTCGTGTGAGCAGATGAGCACGAATGAACACAGCAACATGAAACAGATCAGCAACAACACGATGTGATTTTTTTCACATTGATTATTTTGGTTAGATATTCATGAGTCTAACAGCCTCAGGGTAGAAGCTGTTCCTCAGTCTAGTGGTTCTACACTTAATGCTCCTCAACCTCCTTCCTGAGGGGAGTGGGGCAAAAAGTGTGTGTGCTGGGTGAGTGGGGTCCTTCATGATGCAGGTGGCTCTCTTCCTGCATCTGGAGGTGTAGATGTCTGTGATGGTGGGGAGACTGACTCCAACATCTTCTGTGCAGCCTTCACCACTCTCTGCAAAGCTTTTCTTTCTGCAGCTGTGCAGCCTCCATGCCACACGTTGATGCTGGAGCACAGGATGCTCTCCACTGCACACCTGTAGAAGGAGGTGAGGACTGAGCTTCTCAGACCAGCTCGTCTCAGCCGCCTGAGGAAGTAGAGTCTCTGATGACCTTTCTTGATCAGGCTGGTGGTGTTGTTGCTCCAGCTGAGGTTATCATTCATGTGTACACCCAAGTACTTGTAGCTGGAGACCACTTCCACCGCAGATCCTCTTATGTTCAGTGGGGTGTGGGTGTGTTTGTTCCTTCTGAAGTCCACAATCATCTCCTTTGTCTTCTTCACATTTATGTGAAGGTTATTTTCTTTGCACCAGCTCTTCAGATGTTCCACCTCCTGCCTGTAGCTGGACTCATCATTGTTTGTGATGCATCCCACCACAGCTGTATCATCTGCCAACGTTACAATGTGACAGCCTGGATGGGTAGCTGCACAATCATACGTGAGCAGAGTGAACAGAAGAGGGCTCAACACACATCCTTGAGGAGAGCCAGTGCTGAGGGTTATGGTGGAGGAGAAGTTGTGGATCCTCACTGACTGCGGGCTGTTTGTTAAAAAGTCCAGTACCCAGTTACAAACGGAGGGGCTTAGTCCCAGTGTGAATAGTTTGTCCATCAGGGTTTGGGGGGATCATGGTGTTGAAGGCAGACGTGAAGTCCACAAAGATTATATGGATGTATGAGTCCTTCTGTTCCAGGTGGGTGAGAGCAGTGTGGACCACAGAGGAGATGGTGTCCTCTGTTGATCAGTTCTCACAGTATGTGTAGTGATGAGGGTCCTCGTTGATGTTGATGGTTGTTTTGATGTGGGTCATGACCAGTTTTCGAAGCATTTAGTGACAATCGGGGTGAGGGCCACTGGCCGATAGTCATTCAGACCAGTCACTGTAGAGCTCTTTGGGACTGGGATGATGGTGGCAGTCCCAAAGAGCTCTACCTGTACACGTGCTGTTTTAAATGAAGATGTGTTGTGAAAGACTTTCAGCTACAACACAAAACTTTACTTTCTGTAAGTTTTAGCCATTTTTTTTTAGCAATGTTAATTAGCTGTGTCAGCCATCTTGGTTTGGGTTGGCTCCCAGAGTACAGTAAGTCAGTTCTAGATGTACATCAAATTGTTATTTCCTGAAAGCTTTAATAAAATCTATCCAGTGGGTCATGAGATATTTTGCTAACAGAGAAGACAAATTTGCTTCTAAATATTGCTGGCAAGATTTGACCAAGTTTCTTGCGCATTGTATTAGCACTCAGAATATATGTTGGGGATCAGTCTCATCTGCAACCACGCCACACAAACTATCATCCGCCTTCGCCTTTCTGCGGTATTTGTTACCTGTCACGATAACAAATTTTGCTGGACGATTAATTGTCTCAGACATTATCGTGATAAATGAAATATTGTTTGTAATTTGACAATAATTAGTAGGCTAATTATTGTCAAATTTAAGAATCAAAGTTGGTTAATTTGTTTTGTGTGTAGTACCTTTTTTTGACCAACGGATGGGATTAGAAGACTGTTTGAATTGAAGGATGGATAGAGAGAGCGCATGCAGCGTGTCTCTTTATGAAAAATGGGAGTGAGGCCCCTTGACGTGACATGGGCTGTTTCTCCTTCCTTCTGTTCTCAAAATGATGGATGCTCTGTGTGGTTTGAGCTATTTAGCATAGCATTTTTCACACAAAGCTTTTAATAACAATTTTTTTAAATCAGTAAACAAGTTCTAAGCTTCTTTTTGCAGAGAAAAACAACTTTTAGACAAAGGCACGGGTTTCAACCGTGAATTTTGGAGCTTTGACAAGACAGAGTTTTTTTCCCGAGGTTGGCCTGTTAGCTTAGCTCATAGCTTAGCTTCTCAGCTTAGCTGATTTTAATGATCCAAAAACGTGATTTTGGACGATCAAAACAGATGTTAAAGAGAAAAGAGAAAGGGAGGCGTCAGTGAAAAGCACCGGAGTTGAGCTTTTTGTCATCCAGTGTCTTCAGTAGAAAGAGAGAGACACGAAGAAACGATAAAGCTAATAAATGAAAATGAGGTCGATCATTTTAATTTTTCATGCGATTAATTGATTTATTGTTTATCGCGACAGGCCTAGACACTACAGTTAGTTCACATACACAGCACATAATTTTTTTCTGAAAACGCTAATTTTTTGTGTGAGAATTTCATAAATCCTCTTTTGGGTGTTAAGAACTAATTTGATATACTTAAATGTAAAATGGATCATGTTCTTTTTCAATTAAATAGAACAATTTAAACTTTAGTTTAAATGACTATTATCTTTGCAGCTTTAATTATAAAGTCTGTAGGTATTTAAGAACGTAAATTACATTTGGCTGCGTTGATGGCACAGCTTTGAACTTATCGGGCTCAAGTTATTGTGCCCTTTTAATAATGCTGCCGCAGCTCTGCTGAACAGAAATCCCATTTTTGGCTGCTCTGAGATGTCAGTGTCCCAAACAAAGGCCTATCATGTGGAAAGGTGTTTGGCTCCGATAAGTTGTGAGTGCAGTAGAAGGGGTACAGTGTGCGAATTAAAAATAGGCTCTTGTATGATTGCATCCCAGTTCCACTTTGGGATCCCACCGACTCAATGTTTGTGTGACAACTTTGTTTGGTACAATGCTGCTCGTGAGAATTATTTAAAATAAATTGCCTCGCCACATTATAAATACCCCAGTAGCAGGATGCTGTATGGTGTCTTGCTCTATACAAATATTCCTGCTAGAGATGTCATACATTGTGTGCATAACAAATGTTACAGCATCAAGAAAAGAATTCAATATACAGCAAAATGTTGCATTTTACTGTGGGGACAATAACCTATTTATAGTTGAGAAATGCATCTGCAAAATGTTATATTCAGGTCAAAAAGCACACATTTCTTATGCAAACAGCTGTTTTGATTTAAATTCTGTAAAAGTTAAAGTCAGTAGTTTAAGACATAATGTTCAAGTTTCAGTTTCTTATGTGGCTGAGAAGTTAAGGTGTTGCAGGATTTTTATTTTATTTTATTTTTTAAAACCGTAATTTTTGGACTATAAGGCACACTGGATTATAAGGTGCATTAAGCAAAACAAGTTAATTTTTTGACAGATTTTTTAAAACGCTGTGTACCACATAAAAATGTGTTCAAGATCAGTAAGCACAACCAGAATTAACACATAAGGTGCACTGGATTATAAGGCTCACTGTTGATTTTTGAGAAAATTAAAGGATTTTAAGTGTGCCTTATAGTCCAAAAAATATGGTGGTTTCAATTACAATAAACTGAACAACTTCGAAGTCTGTGCACATCTGCATTCATGAGTTCATAACTTAGATTTATTTATTTTTACTCTCTAGATCATTGAAGCATCTGTCAAGTTATCCTTTTTAGTTTTCAGTCCCCACTTCTACTGTTTGGTTCTCACTCTCAAATCAGCAGCTGCCAAGCTGATTTCCTAAAGAACGCCATATTTTACTATTTCACAATATGTGACTACCGAACACAAAATTAGTTTAAACTACTTTTAAATATTGCTCTTCAGTTAAAACAAGTCATTTCAATATAAATATGCAAAATATGCATCTGTTGGTTTTGGTGAACCCAAGGTGCAAACAGAACTCGGAGAGCTTACAGTATAAATACATAATTTATTTAAATAATAAAAACGACCACCAACGCAGCAGCAAAATATTTCCAAGTAAACACGGAGGGAGGAACACGAAGCCACGGACAGGGGAACAATAAAGAAACGCAGAATATATAGACACGCTAACGAGGGGATAAACACAAACACCTGGGGAAGGACAACAGGTGGTGGAAGCAGGAGCTGATTACGGTACACGAGGGAGAAACACTGAGGAATAGAGGACAGATGACACAAGGATCACAAACACATACACAGATCCTCTCAATAGACTGTATATTTAGACTGCTCTTATTTACTTCTGCTGTGTTTAACTGAACACATTTTTGTGGTCAAACAAAATTTGTAGCATGAAGGTTTTGAGTGATGTCATCTGGTCACTATCGGGCCACTACAGCACCAGTAAAACCTCTCAAACACAATACTGATTGTTTATTATTAGAGTAATTCTCTGCTGCTTCCATCCTCCATCACTGTACCGTTGGCCCGTAACTGTGACTTCGTAAAAATAATTGAATATGAAGTGTGAAAACTTCACAGCCTGCCTATTTTGATAAGTTGAAAAATTGATTTGAGTAATAAATTGCTCATTTGTAAATGGAAACCTTCATAACCTGTTCTAAAAAAAGTCTTATTCATCTGTTCATACCCACTGATATGAGTTTAGTATTCATTTGCTCTTCATAAAAATACAGCTTTTTTTTTTTTTACTCAGACACTGATTAGCATATTGAAGGCAACATGTTTGGTCCAAGGACACTTCGACACCTGTCAGGACTGAGGAAGATGAACACCCTGCTACCGATCCACTGTCACCCTCAGATATTGCACTGCTGCTCCTCCTTTCACTTTCAAACTCAAAGGTTGACATGCTGTGAGTTTACAGAATTATTACTGTGCTTTTGACCTACTAACAAAACTAAAAGATACATTAAATACATATGTGTACAGTGCTGTGGAAAAGTATTACAGATTTATACTGTTTTTGCTTATTTGTTGCACCTAAATAATCAGCCAACACATTATAGCCTGATCAGTATAAAATGCAGTTTTCAAATCAAAAAAATTAAAGGCCATCCAAACCAGACAGTAATTGCCCCTCTTGTTAAATTGTGAATTGACTGATTTTATGTAAAGCTGAGATAAAGTTTACCAGCCAGACCATCCATCCATCCATTATCTTTACCCACTTCTTCCTTTTTGGGTTGTGGGGGTCATTGGTGTTCATGTCCAGCTATCACTGTGCAAGAGGCGGGAGACACCCTGGACAGGTCACAAATCCATCACTTACACCTAGGGGACAAGTTAGAGTTACCAATCAGCCTCATGTTTTTGGTGTGTGGGAGGAAAACAGTAGTACCCAAAGAAAGAGAGAATGTGCTAACTAGAGGATATTTTTTCAGGAATCATGCGGTTCACGGGATTACTGCAGGATTCTGGCAAGACAGGAGTCAACTTTATTATAAGTCACAGGATTGGGATGGGACAGGATGAAAAGTTAACAGGACCAGACAGGAGCGGGAACCAACAAATAGGACCAAAAAAAGGACAATAAAGTTTGGACAGGCACTGCTATTTTGTAGTTTTCTTTCAATAACCCTTCACTCAAGAATACCAGACTTGCAATGCTTAGTCTGTAATGTGTTAAACACAAAGTACAGGTAATATAAAAAGGAATGGGTAGAAGATTGAATCAAATTCAATGTATTTCCTGAATACTAAACGGAAGAGAGAAAAAACAGGAGCGGTACAGGAGTGGGAGTTATTCTGAATGGGAACAGGAGTCATGTTACCAGGATTGGGACGGGACAGGATTTTTTCTGTGGGACCAGGACAGGATAGGAGTAAAAATCCACTCCCGTGTCATCCTCTAGTTCAAACTCCACTCAGAAACACCAAAGTTCATGCTCAATAATCCAGGTTAAAAAAAAATCCAACAAAGTTAAGCCAGGTCCTCTGGATGGCTTCTTTTTTTGTTGAAACGTTTTTGTCCTTCATCCAAAGGACTTCATCAGTCTAAGGACCCACACCATACTCAGTCCCATAAGTGGCTTACTCAGTGTGCCAACCAGTTTTATGGTAATAAGCTGGCTTCTGGAGTTCACCCTCTCCCCCGTCGACTCCTCTGATGCAGCCATAGCCAAAGTGGTTCAAAACATCAAAGTTCAGTTTGGCCATGGCTGCCTCAGAGGAGTTGACGGGGGAGAGGGTGAACTCCAGAAACCATTTTATCACCCTAAAACTGGTTAGCCCACTATGTGAGTAAGCCACTTATGGGACTGAGTTTGTTGTGGCTTCTCAGACTGATGAAGTCCTTTGGATGAAGGACAAAATGTTTCAACAAAAAAAGAAACAGTTCAGTTTATTTATACAGCGCCATATCACAGTAAAGTTGTCTCAGGGCACTTTACAGGAACATTCACATAGATAGAAAAGCCATTTAATAATAATAATAATAATAATAATAATGTCACATTTGTCATCTGTGTATGTTTCCATACAAGACAAAATTAGTCTCTGCATTTAACCCAACCACCACCAGGTGGGGCAGTGGGCAGCTATTGAAAGTGCCCGGGGGGCAATTGGGGATGAGGTGTGCCGCCCATAGACACCACAAGGTATGCCGTGACTGGGGTTCGAACCTGGGTCCTTCGGGTCCCAAGTAAGTTCTCTATATAAGGAAGCCCAGTCCAGAGGACCTCCACTCAGAAGAGTCACTGGTTGGGATTTGATCCGACAACCTTCTTGCCGAGAGGCAACCAACTCTACCAACTGTGCCACAGTGCTGCCCTAAATTGAACTAATATTCACAAATAAAGAATACATGGAACAGTGGGGAACCTTCCTAGGTGTGGCCAGCCAACCAAAATTACTCTGAGTGCATTAACAACTCATCCAGGGGATCTAAAACAACATAAAAGAAAAATCCAAATCCCTGTAGGCCTCATCTGCCTCAGTTAAAGTCAGTGTTCAGTATTTAATAACTAGTGACAAAGGACAAAAACGGCCTTCATGGAAGAGTTCCAAGGCCAAAACCATTGTGGACCAAAAAGAACACAAAGGCCTGTCTCGCTTTTACCAATTAAAAACAAAACACGATGTTCCCAAAATCTTTAGAAAAACATTCAGAGGACCGATGAAACAAAATTGGTACATCTTGAATAGTGTACATCCTGTTACATCTTGTGTAAAAATTAGGACTGCATAAACAAATGGAATATAATTAACAGTGAAGCACTGTGGTGGCAGTGTGATGGTCTGGAGCTGATTTGCTGCTTCAGGACGTGGACAACTTTCCATAATAGATGAAACCACGAATTCAGAAAATCCTGAAGGTGAATGTGTGACTCTCAGATCAAGCGTAGTGAGTTTCTGCAGCAGAACGATGAGCCGAAGTGCAGCAGCAAAACTCTGCAGCTGTGTGAAAGACTCATCGTCGGTTAGCACAATCGCTGCTGTCACTGACGAGGGTGGCGCAAACAGTTATTAGGTTTTGGGGGCAATTGCTTTTTGATCTGAAACGCACACACACACACACACACACACACAAAAAATGCAAAAATCCGTAGGAGGGGAAATACATTTTTTGTAGCACTGTACACAGAAAAACTACCCAAACACATTGACTCCTCCTGTTTGTTGCTTTTGGAGCAGGATTTTTTAATCTCTCTGTCTCAAGTTGTTGACTGTAGGAGAATATCCAACGGGACAGCTCTGTAGCTGCTGCTCTGACAGCAAACCCAGTCGGTCTTGATCACTTTCATGGTCTTAAACAGCTTTTGCAGCTTAGTGTCACAGTGGCATTAAGACCTGCTTGCATGTGCTGGCTGGAGCTGCTGGTTATGATTTCAACCCTGTCTTGGAGTGAAAAGTTATGATTAAAAATTTCAGCAAGTAATTTAGTAATATGGAACAACACATAAGCCAACAAACAAGTAGACGTTAGAGCAGGACGGGGGGATTAATCTGCAGATTTAGGTTCGCTGCAGTGTAAGTTGGTTTAACTTTGATTAGAATTTTAAGAGGACAAATTAGCACAGAGTTAATTCTCTTGTTTAAAAATATGGTAATTACCCTGTTCTCTTATTTATTTGGATTATTGGTGAGCTTCACTATAACAAGTCCTGAATTATTTGCAGTTTGAGTAACAGTTGCATAATCATGCTTGACATATGGATGCTATCGCTTGGAATCAACTCTGAAGCCCTCTTTACTGATACTGACTCAAGCACTTACTGCAAAGCTCACAAAGTGGACAGCACACTTTCCCCTGTCACTCATGGCTCAAACAGCCACTCGACTGTTTGCTTCAAAACCTGTAAAATAAAATAGAAAGCACTGCTCTGATACGCTCACCCCCAAGTGATTCCCAGCTGCCATTAAAGCATAAACTTTTGCCTGGGGTGTTAATCCTCCTATCAGACATGACCTGGGTTTCCCCAATAGCACAGCTCACTAAACTGGCAGTAAGGGCCTCAGGACATGTGGACTGGTCCCATTGCGCTGCATGAAAGGCCAGAACATTTTCAAACCTGAAAGACGAAATGTTTTTCCATTATTCAATATGTAAAGCAACCACGTCTGGTCAATACTTTCATGCTTTCTGTGGAACTGACCTTATACTGAAGCATGGAAACATGCAGGTTTGCCACATTAACTAACCTGGAGGTTGCTTTGATTTGCATGTAATGCTTCATATAGTTTACCTTTTTTATTGATTATCTTTTATTACATTATTTTTACATTAGATTTGAGTAAAAACTCTCAGAAAGTAATCACCGAATGATCATAAGACCTTTAAAAAAAAAAACGCACAAAAGCGGCTCATTGGTTTAGATCAGGGGTGCCCATAATTTTTCAGCATGTGAGCTACTTTTAAAATAACCAAGTAAAAGTGATCTATTTGTCAAAGACCCCATTTACACGAGAACAACCCCTGGAAATGTTAGTGATTTTTTTCCCCCAATGTTTATTGGGGGTAATTAACAAAAAAATAAGCGGGTTTACGCAAAAACGCTGTAGTTCCCTTTCAGGCTGGTCTCTCGGTGCAACATACTTGCTATGGGAATTGCGCCCCCGCGCGATTACCTGAAGGAATATACTCACGCCTTTACGGCTAGGGGCGTCACCGCCGTGCCAGAGGCCCCGCCCTCTGGGTACTTAAGCGGCTTGCGCCCCTCCATCTTTCTCTTTTTGCCCTTCACCTCGCTAAACCTGAACTACCTCTTGCGGGACTTCTCTGTTGCTTCATCGCTCAACTTGAGGTGAGCTTGCTCCCTGCACAGAGCGCACAGAGAATTATTTCTGCGTACTGCGTATTTCTCTTAACCCCGAAGTATTTTCTTCTCCTCTCTCTACAGATTGCTTCGCTCGACGGTGCTAACTACGCCACAAGAAAAAAGCTATTTCGCTAACTCCTAGCGAGCTAGCCAGCGAAAGCGACGCGACGGAGGAGACATTTCAAGGAAAAAGAAAAAAGATTCTGGAAGGACTCGCTCGCCTTATCTCGGACATGCCTCAGGAGAAAGGAAAACGAAAGGCGAGACTTCCAAGGAAAACCAGCGGGACGGCGAGCCCAACTTCGCGCGCCTGTCCCAGTGGATGCGGTTTCTCCCTCGCAGCAACGGACACCCACGAGGCCTGTCCAGTCTGCCTGGGAATGCTTCATGCAAAAACAGCACTGGATGCGCCCGACTTTTGCCCACACTGCAGCCTCATGCTGGATGCGGTGCTGCGGCATCGGGTTGACCTCGTCGCCAAAGCCATGGGCAATTCAGCGACACCAGCGGACGCGGACACCACGGAGCCCCTCACTCCCACGCCGGAGCTAGAGAACATGGCTCTACATGACAGCACACGAGTCGAATGGGGCGACAGCCCTGACGTGCTGGCTCCTATGGTGGACCTAACAGTCGAGTTCGACACCCGAGGCATGATGAACGAGGACGAGATCTCGATTTCAGCCTCGGGCGAATTTTCAACGGAGGAGGCAGACGTGGAACTGGAGGATCAGGGTGAAGATCTCTCCCAGACCCCGGTACCTGTGCTCCCAGAAACCGACTTTTCCATCCCTGCTCTGTTCGACTTGTGCCACAGAGCAACGGACGCGCTGCACATCCCATGGCCCGAACCTCCGCCTCGCCAACAGGTCACGAGGCTGGCAGGAAACTATTTTTACTCGAAGCAGCAGGCCGCCACGAGGCAAAGGATGCCTGTGTTCCCGGACTTCCTCACAGAACTAACTCGCACCTGGACTCAACCAAGAGCCCCCATGCTCCTTCCCCTCTCACAGTTCCTCGACGTAGACGGGATGGATGAGGTGGGAATAGCTAACGTGCCTCAGATTGAGGACACACTAGCGTCTCACCTGGCTCCTAAGTCATCAGGAACAAAACCAACTCTCCCCAGCAAGGCTTGTCGAGCTTCAGCGTCTCTACTCGAGAAGTGCTACAGGGCTCAGGGACTCGCGGCACGCGCCATGAACGTGTCCACGTTAATGCAGGCTTACCTGGCCGAAAAACTACAACAGCTCCAGGTAACAACGGACAAGCAGGCGGCCGCCGACTTGCTGGACGAAGCCCGCAGAGCAACAGACTTTGTGCTCCGTATGATGGGGACAGCTGCTGTTGCACAAGGTAGGGGAATGGCGGAAGTGGTCATCGCGATTCGCCACCTGTGGATGACTTTAACGGATCTCCCGGAGGGACAAAAGGTGCCTTTTCTCCATCACTCGATAGAGCCAACGGGATTATTTGGTAAAGCTTTGGAGCGAATTCAGACCAAGCTGGACCAAAGACGCAGACAGGCGGAAGCTCTCCGGGTGGGCATTCCCCGGAGAAGCTTCGCCCCCCCAAGGGAGTCTGCTGGAAGCAGACCTGCGCAGTCTCGACACCACTCGGCAACGTGTGCCCCACCGCAGAAGCGGCCAGCATACGAGGAAGAGCCCGGCAGAGACCCCCGCCGGGCCAACCTTGCACCGAGCACGCATGGAGCAAAAACAGGTTTGTTCCCCGCCAGGCGGCCAAACACAGGGCCTCCTCGGCGAATCGGGACACCAGACAAAAACGTGCCTGATGAACCAGGTCCACGTTCCCACATTACACGATCACCCGCCCACGTGGTACTGGGAATGATCCCTTCATGTCCAGACTTTACTTGTAACACGGTACAAAAAGCTGGTATATTTACAGCATGCACAAATCATGCTTTCTCTGCTGTGAGTGACATAGAATCATGTACGTCATTGCACATAAGCACGAATAAAGCTCATGAAACAGCTCCTCTCGGTTTTATTTACTCTCAAAAATAATAACAACACACAAATATCTTCAGCAAAACAGGTCCCTCTGGCCTGCAAGCCGTCATAAAGGGAAGGGGCCTTTTCCCCCCCTCCCTCACGGCCCACAGGGTATTAGCCTAATCAATAAACCCCAGCAGGGTGCCTCTGATTCATCTGCAGTAAGCAGACACAGAGGCGTCTGCAAGTACCCCCTACACCCCTCATGGAGACAGGTGAGGAGGGTCACGTGCTCAAGCCCTCGCTCCATTGTGAACGATGGGGCAGCCAATACACTAACCAGACGAACACGTGACATGTCCACACCTCAGGGAGGCAGGCTGACAGAGTCTAACGACGGGGGGAGGGGGCTACATCAGATGCCCTCAGGCAGCCACAAACTTCACACCTTCACAGCAGCAACTGTGTTCAGGCTGCTGTGGATGAAAACAAATCAGAGTTGAATCAGATCTCTCTTCCTGTTTTTCGAAGGGGACTGGGCTCTTTATCACCAAATAATCTGAAGTCTGCCAAACCAAAAGGAACACCCCCACGTTCTCACGTTGCAGCCGCCCCTTTGTTATTAACGAGGGACACGCAATGTCCAAGCAGTAATCAGACAGCACGTAACCTCCCTCTCTGTGCTGATCCAGATCTGCTTTCTAACAAAATTCTCCCAACGGGTGAAACACAGACTTTACCTGGTATCGATGCTCCATTAAAGCCAAGGACCAGTAAACTTGACCACTCCAGAAAACGGATTGGAGTCAGGAGATCCGCTCGTTTATATAACTCGCAGTCTCCCAGTCCTAGGACCCCAAACTTGGAGGGGGGGAATAGACTTTCTGCTCCAATCCTGTCTAATAAGGATGTCAGGTTACATCTGCCCTCAATTACCCCTGAGCAGAGCAGCCTGGGGGCACATCGGCAAGGAGGCCTTCTTCCCAACCTGGTTGACCCCCAGGGGCTCACAGCCTCTGTGTCACCAGAAGGGGCAGTACAGCCACTTAGGCCAGGAACTGCCAAAAGTCTCAGCTTGTTGGCTGAAAAGAACAAGTTGATAGCGTCAGGCCTGTCGGAAAATGTGGTAATAACCATACAAAATGCCCGTGCTGGATCAACACAGTCTCTGTACGCTCAGAAGTGGCGTATTTTTGAAGCCTGGTGCTCAAAAAGAAATATTATTTCTTATGCATGCGACTTGGCTCAGCTCCTGACTTTCCTTCAGGACTTACTAGAAAAAGGTCATTCTTATTTGTAGTGATACACCTAGCCTCTGATATTTCTGTCTTGACCTTCAAGTACACCTCTCTACACCTCTCTGAATCACTCAGTGTTACACTTGCTTGAACCTCAAGGAGACAGATGGACACTTATATATTTTAACAATTATTATGAATTAATGGACACTAATTAATCAGATTGAACTTTCTCTTTAATGTGTGTTAATTCAGAATTGATCAAACAGTATTTTTGTCATTTCAATGATGATTTTACTAAACTGGTATATTTTAAATATGACAAAGTTAAGAGAACATCTCAGAATGATCATGTTTTGAACTGTCTGCTCTAGGCAGAATAAGTGTCGAAAGTTGAAGGAACAATCCTTCGTATTTGTTTGAACTGTTTTTGTTTCAAAGGAAAAGTGCTAGACATAGCTTGCTTTCGGTCTCCCGTCCTTTCTAAAAACAATGAATCAGTTCTCAAAACAAAGTACGGACTTGTGCACATGCACCTGCATCTTCTCACGTATGTTTTCTATGTTTTGTCTACCCTATCATCTGTCACTCAAACTCACTCATTTGCAAAGTCACACCCTCTCTAGGGGTGCAACAACCAATCAGCAGGAAGTATGTGACTAAGTCACACCCCCTTCTTAAGGGGCACTTCCTGCATTTTGGGTTAGAGTTTTGGAGGAGAACGAACGGTCAACCTGTCTCTCCTCTCTGAAAGCTGGAGACGTCCCGGTCATATGTCAACGACCCACGTCTCAGCGGGGATCATAGTAAAGCCTTACTTTGATCCATTCACTCTCCTTTCTGAAGAATTTGTTTTCTAAAGTTTTATTTTGAAAGTTCAACCAGTGCGATTGGAGTCTGTTCCTGCCGGGAGAAGCGGTTCTTCTCACTCGTCTGAATCAGCTCACACGCGCGGAGGTCATCTGGGCGTGAACTGGACAACACAGTCCGTTAGTGTCCACAAACCTCAACTCTTATCTCCAAGACGTATCGTCAACAGGTAACGAGGCGTTGATTGTGTCCTGAACGTGTGGGAAGCCCAGCTGAGATCCGTATGGGAAAGCTTGCCACCCTGGTTGTTTTCAAAATAATTAACTTCCGTTAACTTAGCTTCCATTCATCTCCTTCCTCCTATTTCTTATTTTTCATAAGTATTTAATCTGTCAAGTTTTGTGCCAACAGTTAAGTTTTAATTGTCTGTTTGTTTTAATTTGAATTCTTGTCAACGTAGTTATTAAATCAGAGCTAATATCGATACAAATGTTTATGTAATTTTTGTGATAGTTTCAATAAAAGGTCTATTCTTTTGGTAGACCAACATAAATTGAAGTCTAAGCGTGAAATTACATTACTGGCTAATCCCATCGTTAGATTTGTTGATTTATTCTGAAAAAGTTGAGACCCCGTGAACTTGGTGGCAGTTTGTGCAGATAAAATCTGCTCATACCTGCACGTCTAAACTATAGGTAAGTCAGTAAACTGACTAATAACTCCTATATTGTTACATATTCAACGATTAAAGTTTTCCTATCAGCTATTTCAGCCTGTCACGAAGGCTGGGGACACAGGACACCTGGAGCACATCCAATCATAATAAGATTTATGAAGGGTGTGCTTCGGACTAAACCACCCAGCAGGACCCTGACCCCTGGTTGGGATCTTGGCCTGGTCCTGGGGGCTCTCTGTGACCCCCCATTCGAGCCACTGAGCGAGGTTAAGATAGATTTATTATCTTATAAAACCGCTCTACTCCTGGCACTTTGCTCGGCGAAATGCGTGGGTGACCTCCATGCATTGTCTGTACATCCAATGTGTACCAGATTCGCCCCTGACGGGTCAAAGGTCACACTAAGGCCTAATCCCGCATACACTCCCAAGGTCTTGACTTTGAACCACAGGAGTCTAGACTTTGATCTCTCCTCCTTCTCACCTGCTCCTGTCCTTACTCAGGAACTGGAAAGGTTGAAGGCTCTCTGCCCCGTGAGAGCTTTACACACTTACATGCAGAGAACAGCCGAATGGAGAAAAACAAATCCACTGTTTGTCTGCTTTGCAGCACCTGCTACAGGGAAAGCCCTATCAAAACAACGCCTCTCACATTGGGTGACTGAGGCCATTAAAAGGGCGTACAGTAGCAAAGGTCAACAGGTACCCTCTGGAGTGCACGCTCACTCCACTCGGGGCTTGGCCACTTCCTGGTCATTATTCAAGGGTGTACCAGTTGCAGACATCTGCGCTGCTGCGAACTGGAGCTCATTAAACACTTTTGCAAAGCATTACAGTTTGGATGTTACTGCGTGTGACGTCACTCAGGCTGTCCTTTCTAACACACAGTAGAAAGTAGCCTTGAGATGCCTGCTGGTCAAGGGCAGACGTTCACTCTAGCATGCATTTTACTGAGCATTTCAAGGGCGTGAATGGATTACGTTCCCATAGCAAGTATGTTGCACCGAGAGACCAGACTGAAAGGGAACTGAAAGTTATGCACCATAACTCATGTTCCCTGAAGGAAGGGAACGAGGTGCAACATATCTGGCCCTTTTCAATGCTGAAAGCTCGGTGAAGTGCAATTTTGGAGAAAGATGGAGGGGCGCCAGCCGCTTAAGTACCCAGAGGGCGAGGCCTCTGGTGCAGCGGTGACGCCCTAGCCGTAAAGGCGTGAGTATATTCCTTCGGGTAATTGCACGGGGGTGCAATTCCCATAGCAAGTATGTTGCACCTCGTTCCCTTCCTTCAGGGAACATGAGTTGTGGTGCATAACTTTCAGGTTCTTGGAGCTGCGTCGCATATCCTCCACAACAGCTTGTGTCATCTGCAGAAGTACGTTGACTACTGGCCTACATTCACCACTGCTGTTTGCTGCCATGACAATCAGGTAGAGTGCACAGGGACAAAGATGGATCAGACACAGCTTCTCCAGAATGACCTGATGTCCGTATGGTCATGTGAAGCAGTTCAGCAGCTGCTGCAGCAGCTCCAGGCTGATCCCTCACACGTGCACGGTTTTCTTCAAGAAACTGAGCAAGTTGGGAGGAAAGTGTGTGATGTCACGTGCGCCGCAGTATGGCAGCACTGATGGGAGCTCCGCTTAAACTTTTTATTGTTCCTATTGTTCTTGTTTGAACTTTTTGCGCCTACACTTCACACCCACGCTACGGGTATGACTGCGACGCACTTTTAGCATTTTGTGTGTCACTGCCTTGCCATCATGCCATCCTGTCATTGTGGTTCAGTTCCCGCCCCGCCTTCCAGCCTCGGACTCAGGATCCGGCCCGTCATGGTGGCTGTCTCTGTGATCCTTCACCTGCCTGCATGGACCGAACTCTATGGAACAGTTCGATTGCATGAGGAAACCTAGGATGTTCTGTGTCTGCCAGACCTAGTTCTGGAGAGCAGTCTGCCAGACCCAGTTCTGGAGAGAGTCTGGGAGGGCAGTTACCGCGGTCATATTATCATCATACTGCTAACGGGACCACACTGCTAACAAGACCTGCTAATGCTGCTAACAAGACCAGGCCGCTAAAAGAACCACACTGCCAACAGTACCATGCTGCTAAAAGAACCTCACTGCTAACAGAACCTCACTTCTAACAGAATCTCACTGCCAACACAACCACATTACTAACACAACCACACTGCTAACACAACTTCACTGCCAATACAACCACACTGCTAACACAACCACACTGCTAGCATAACCGCACTGGAACCACACTGCTAACACAACCACACTGCTAACATAACCGCACTGCAACCACACTGCTAACACAACCACACTGCTAACATAACCACACTGCAACCACACTGCTAACACAACCACACTGCTAACATAACCGCACTGCAACCACACTGCTAACACAACCACACTGCTAACATAACCGCACTGCAACCACACTGCTAACACAACCACACTGCTAACATAACCGCACTGCAACCACACTGCTAACACAACCACACTGCTAACATAACCGCACTGCAACCACACTGCTAACACAACCACACTGCTAACACAACCACATCGCTAACACAACCACACTGCTAACAGAACCTCACTGCTAACAGAACCTCACTGACAACACAACCACACTGCTAACACAACCACACTGCCAACACAACCACACTGCCAACACAACCACATTGCTAACACAACCACACTGCTAACACAACCACACTGCTAACCCAACCACACCGCTAACAGAACCTCACTGCCAACAGTACCATGCTGCTAAAAGAACCTCACTGCTAACAGAACCTCACTGCTAAAAGAACCTCACTGCCAATACAACCACATTGCTAACAACCACACTGCTACCAAGACCTGCAAATGCTGCTAACAAGATCACACCGCTAACAGAACCACACTGCTAACAGTTGTGCTAATGGGACCATGTTGCTAGAGAACCTCACTGCCAACAGGCGCTTTTAAATAAAATGATTATTATTATTATTATTATTATTATTATTATTATTATTATTATTATTATTAACTCTGCTAACACGACCATGTTGCTGTAGATACATTTCTTTTTCACTTTGGTGCCTTGTTTCTGTATTTTTGTTGTATGCTTAAACAGGTCTCTCTTGTAAATTAGTCTTCGTGACTCAGTGAGACTAAATAAAGGTACCGGTACATTTAAAAAATACTTTTTTTAAAGCTGACTGCTGGACACGGCACCAGCTCCCTGTGACCCAGGACAGGACAAATGGGTTTCTTTATGCATATTTACTATCGACTAATGAAGCAGAATGATGTCCTTTTTTTAGTTTTCCTAAACTTCCAGTCAAATACATACATAAAAAAAAATCCAAAATAGTTGGAAAGGTGTAAACTTCTTGTGCAGCGCACAGCTTGTCTCAGTCATGATCAAGTTTTCAAACATCTATAGCCACTTCTTCTGGCTTTAATGTTACATTTCTATTATCTTGCCTTTGATCCTCTCTGTAATAATAATAATAATAATGTCACATTTGTCATCTGTGTATGTTTCCATACAAGACGAAATTAGTCTCTGCATTTAACCCAACCACCACCAGGTGGGGCAGTGGGCAGCTATTGAAAGCGCCCGGGGGGCAATTGGGGATGAGGTGTGCCGCCCATAGACACCACAAGGTATGCCGTGACTGGGGTTCGAACCTGGGTCCTTCGGGTCCCAAGTCGGTTCCCCTGCCTCTACACCATCTTGGCCCCCTTTACTATACATTGTTGACATTTTAGTTAGTTTCTGTTGCTATTTTATATCTTTTATTTTATGTTTTCCTGTCCACTGATTTTTGTTTCTATCCACCTTATTCCTGGGGGTGTCACTGTAGAAGCGATTATGTGTCTTACTTCCGTTTGACCCCGGAAGTAGAATTTCTGCATTGGCTCCTCGTTGTTTACTTGCTAATCTGCGCGCGTCGTTGAAGTTCTGTTAAAGTTCTGTTTTCTGTTATTTCGAGCTAATATTGTCACGAAGATGTCTTGTGGAGCTCGGGTACCTGTTGCGCTGTTCGTGGCTGTACGAATAATCAGACGAAGCTGAATTTGTGGCTGCAACTAGTGTGTGTTGAACATGCTCCGAAAACAAAAACCTGCATCCTTCTTTGTGGCTGGGCTACGAGAAACCACCTGAAAAAAGACTCTGTATCATCCAGAGGATCGAGAACACCAGGTATGATTTAAGAGACAGCTTTTAGTGTTATGATTTTATGTAGTCAGTGATTAAATGATACTAATATTTTCGTTCATAACTGGCAAATAAACACACGCACCTATGCTGTGTGCGTTTATTTATATATATAATATAGGTGTGTGTGTGTTTATTTATATATATATATATATATATATATATATATATATATATATTATATATATATATATATATATATATATATATATATATATATATATATATATATATAATATAGGTGTGTGTGTGTGTGCGTTTATTTACATATATATAATCTAGGTGTGTGTGTGTTCATAAATGAACCCTAATGTTTGTATACTGTACTTTTACTTTCAGATGGGCTTGATGAGAGTGTGGAGCTGCTCAACACCACCAGTCACATGCAGCATGACTGTTGGAATGTGGATTGACATAATGTCAGAACAAACCAACAACCTTATTCTATGGTTGCCCCGTGAAACAATTAAAGCAACATGTTTTGCAGAAAGCTAAAAACTTGGACTCCAGAAGTGAATCATACATGCAAATAACACTGTGAAATATTTATTGGCTGTTTCTCCCTCTGGAATAATCATGTTTATTTCAGATGCTTATGGTGGTAAATGCAGTGACAGGTATATAACACAGAACTCTGGGTTTCTGGACTATCTGCGTGCTGGAGATCAGGTGATGGGTGATCGTGGTTTCACAGTGAGGGACCTGCTGCAAGAGCTATGGTGTCAATTTAATCATTCCAGCATTCACACGCAAAGGATGCCAGCTTATTTCAAGTGAGAAGTGAGAAGACATTAAATGTAAACATTTTTCTCAAACATGTACAGTACTGGTGTACTTGCTGTAAACGTAACACAACTCTTAACATGTTTTTTTAAAGGATGCAATGTTAACTATATTACATTAGAAAAGTATTTGCTAAAATGATTCATTTGTTATGTACAATAGTTGCAAGGTTAGTTTTTTGTGTGCACTATATCAGTTAATTTTGGATTAAACTACTGTTTCTATCTAAATGTCACTTTTTTCATTATCAGGTTTTTAAAGATAGTTTCCTGTCTATTTCATTATTTGTTTTCATTTACTGTATTTTATTAAAAGTTCTCAAGGTGCTTCATTTGTGAATCAGTAAAGTCTTTGTCAAAAGAAATGTCAAGCTCCAGGGGCCTCATGTATCAACCATGCGTGCGCACAAAAACATTGCGCACGTCACTTCCCACGCAAAAGCCCGTATGTATCAAAACTGAACTGAACGTGAATATATGCGCATCCAGGTACATATCCACGCAAGCTCCCGAGCAGGCGTACGCACGTTTCTGTGGTTCTTGTTCCTTTGGCGACACTTACAGGTGTTTCAGAGAAACTGAAGCCCCACAGTCTGTGGTTGACTTTAAGAGCGGCTTGAAGACCTTTCTTTTCAACCGAGCATACTCTTCCTCCTCATGATTCTACTTTTGATCTGAGTTGATACTGTTGTTGATTTTAATTGTTTTATTATTTGTCTTATTGACATTCAAATATGTTGCACCTTGTAGCACTTTGAGATTTCCATTAATGAAAAGTGCGTTATAAATTGAATTCATTATTATTATTATTATTATTATTAACAGTTCAAGATGTGAAAATGATTAATATTCCCTCCAAACACACGATTAACAAGTATTACATCCACATGACGCAGTGAAATAAAGGACGCGCAACGTTGTGCCAAAAATAAATTTAACAGGAACGGATTCATTCAGCCTTACTGGAGGTTATAATAAATAGTGTAACACGCAGAGCATTTATTTAGAAACAGATATAGTTTTCCGATCTAGGATATGGCTTATCAGCCGTTTTCAGAAATAATAATTTTCCAGTTTGGCACTGCATGCTGCGCTCTGGGGAGCCGTGCATCACGCGTGCATACAGAAGCAGCGGTCAAACTGTTCCACAGAGGGAGCTGCAGGTCGATCGGGACTGTGCAGTCCAGTCCACACAAAGCCGGATCATGTCCAATGGAATGGTCTCATCCATATGTTTCCAAAGGCTGAGTGGTCGCGCTTGGAGCGCGCGCGCACCCTCACCGGTGTCGACACGGCAGCTGGAGGTGTTTCATTATCTGCGTTTATTGTAGATTTCTCCAAAATGACACGTGAAAGTACACCTTATATAACTTGTAGGAGAGCAAAAGCTTCACAGACAGACTGCGCACAGGGCTGCGGGGCGCGCGCTGCGTCTGGAGACTCCAACATCATGTCATGAAAAGTCTCCACCAAGACGCACAGACTCGTTTCTTCACATCATCTACATAAACAAAGATCTATGTTCTAGCAAACATCCAAGTAAGTTCCTCTGTGTTTACAGTAATAATGGTAATAAACTCGTGCGCAAAGTTAATATTTCCACACAGAATGAATGAATGAGCCGGTTCGCGCACCACAGCAGGGTGCGCGCGCACACAAATACCGACAATCACTCGTTCTTTGCATGATGAACACATTTTATTACTATTCTTACTTAGGATGTTTGTCCTCACTCATATTATATTGAATTCATTATTTTCCCGAATCTAGAAATGATTTCTGATCGCGCAGGGATCAAACAAACATGTCCTTCACACATGCAGGAAGTAATTTGCATCTGTTTAACATATGTAAATGAAGGCGTGTCAGGGGAGGTGTCTCACGTGCGCTCAGTTCCACGTCAATTGTGATGTACAAAAGGAATGTGCGTGGATTCAGGTGTACGCACAGTTTGATAAATCTGGATCTTTTTGTGCGTAGACACTTTTCTGGATTTCACCGTACGTCACTTTTCAGTAGGAAATCCACGCAGGTTTTTGATACATGAGGCCCCAGGTGCTCAGTTGGTGTCCAGATAAACATCTTGCAGCTCAAAAGTCCAAGGCACATCATTGTCAGCTGGACCTGGAGATGTGGATTTTTAATGCTTAGACTGGGCTTTATGTTTGCCTTAAGGTAAATAAGATTGTGTCCCACCTCTCTTAACATAACAGGACCAACCTTTTTAATGTGAAGATACTAATACGCTTCAGAGCTTTTCAGATTGCTCATCGCTTCACCATCTGAAGCAACTGTCAACAAAGTAGCTAAGTATGCTAGTAGCTAAACATGCTAGTGTACGTTATTTTCGGCCACTTCTTCAAGTCGTCCTCCCACCCCTCAACAGCTGTAGGTAGCGGTAAAACAATATCTCCACATTTGAGTTGTGATCGTTTGTGTTCCCACATATTTTATGACCTAAAACCTCTGACGAAAACCGGTTAGCGCGTTGCTAAAAGTGCCGGTTCTGACTTTCGGCGGAAGTCGTACACATAATTTCGCGCAAGGCATCATGGGGGCTAGGAATAAGGTGGATTGTACAGCACTTTGGTTGGCCTTGTTGCTATTTTAAGTGCTCTATAAATAAATTGGTATGGTATAGTATTTGCCTTCAAGTGGAAATGTATTCTGAGAAACGACATTTTTAAAGTCTCCCACTCTTTGATCTATTTAATCACAACACATCTATTTTCACACACATGATGATTTTAAGCTGTGTTTAGATGTGTGTTAGATAGAAAATGCATTATTTTCCACAGCCATGTTGAGAAAG
>JBBPBX010008961.1:0-19426 GCA_038048925.1 Garcialebias charrua
AGCATGGTTAAACTTCAAAAACATCACCTTAATAATTTATTTAAAATATGTTAATCATCATGAATTTTATGGAATAACTCTATAGGGGCATCTAAAAAACAAAGGAATATCATGAAAAAGTTAAAAAAAAAATCATCACGCATGTCAGAAAGTGAAACTCATATATATTCACTACATAGAGTGAAACATTTCAAGCCTTTATTTTTTTGTAATGTTGATTCATTCAACCTTTATTTATACAGGTTAATCCCATATAGCCTCGGGGACTCATGTACAAGAGAAACCTGATTTTAACAGAGTGATGACAACAGTGGACAACAACATCAACAATAGATAATCATAAAGGATGTGTACAAATTATTATTATTTTTGTAACGTTGATTATGGTTTACAGATAATGAAAAAACAAAACTCAGTGTCAGAAAATTTGAATATTGTATAACCAGCCAGTTATCTTTGGCACTGTGTGCAGGTGCCATGTCCTGCTGGAAAATGAAATTAACATCTCCATAAAGCTTGTCAGCAGAAGTGCTCTAAAATATCCTGATAGATGCTGCATGGACTGTGGACTCCAGAAAACCCAGTGGATCAACACCAGCAGAAGACATGGCCCCAAATGATCAATGACTGTGTAAACTTCCCATTGGACTTCAAGTAACATGGATTCTGGGCCTCTCCACTCTTCCTCCAGCCTTTGGGACCTTGATTTCCAAATGATAGGAAAGTGTACTTTCATTTGAAAAGAGGACGTTGAACCACTGAGCAACAGGCCAGTTCTTCTCCTCAGGTCAGGTAAGACCTCTTCACAATATTATAATTTTCTCAGACACTGAGTTTTGGTTTTTCATTATTTGTAAGCCATAATCACCAAAATTACAAGAAATAAAGGCTTGACATATGTTACTCTGTCATATGTGTCATACTCAAGGCTCGGGAGCCTAATGTGGCCCTCGTTGACATTTTAGCTGGCCCCCAAGATGATATGTGAAACGTACAATACAAGTAGTCCTCGGGTTACGACAGTCTCGAGTTACGATGTTTTGTGGTTACGACGCATCTCCCATTTACTATGAACAGCCTTTTTTCGAGTTACGCAGCGGCCGCTGCGGCGGAAGAATACAGTATTGTACTGTACGCGATGCAGCGGCAGAGGGATACAGAGGCAGAGGGATACATAGGCGGAGGGATACAGAGGCGGAGGGATACAAAGGCGGAGGGATACACAGGCGGAGCACAGCAGTGGAAAAGTACAGACGGAGGCCTTACTGTAAACGCTCTGGACCGATGTGGACGGCGGTTTTACATCTTAAGCGGAATACGGAATATGGCAGATGGATAGAGGAATACGGCATCACCAGCTTCCCAGTAGGCCATTAACTATTTTTTCCCTTCATAATGGCTCCCAAACGTATGTGTTTTTTGATAATTATGTAGGGTACTGTGTTAGGATAGGCTAAGTGCTTGGTAATACAGTACTGTACATGTACAGTATATGGTGCAGTATGTACGTATGCTCCGACTTACGTTGAAAATCGGTTTACGCCGCCGCGTAGGAACGGATCTACGTCGTAAGTCAAGGACTACCTGTACTCCTATTTCTTGAAAATTTTCAGTAATGTTTGATCATGATGTTGAAAGCACAACAGAGAACATCAAATGAGACCAATCAAACTCTTGTTAAGGAACCCATGACCAAGAAAAGATGTTGGGTATCTAACTTGAGTTAATGTAGTTTCTGAAATTGGCCCTTAGTTTGAAAACCGTTTTAATTTTGGCCCCCTTTTGTAAGTGAGTTTGACACCCTGCTATGTGTAATGGATAATATGAGTTTCACTTTCTGAAATGACTGATGGAAAAAATAACTTGTAATTATAAGTGCTATGTGTTATCATCATTGTATGTTCCCATACAATGACAAAATTAGTTCTCTGCATTCAACCCATCACACCTGGGATGCACTCAGGTGCAGAAGTCAGCAGCTATTGAGCGCCCGGAGAGCAATTAGGGATTGGGTGTCTTGCTCAGAGGCAACACAACATTTGGGAATATCTGGGAGTCAAACCACGACTTTCTGGTCCCAAGCTGGCTGCACTACCTCGACCCAATCTTGGCCCCATTTTCCCCAATATTCAATATTTTTAGATGCACCTGTAAGTCAAGTAATCTAACACAATCCCATAAATGTTGATCTGATAAAATCCTTAAAAAAACTCTTTACACTGAAACAGATAAACATATTCAGAGTCAACGTATTTAGGTGTGGTATAAAAGTGTTAGGAACAATTTCCGAGTGAGAAAGTGTGAGAATGAACAGGAGGAGGGAAGTCGTCAGTGAGAAAACATGTTATTTTTAAACCTCTGACTCATCCCTATTTGCCTGTACGGAGTTGTCCTGTGTGACAAGAAGCTAAACAGTTATAAAAGTAATAACAGCAAACTTTTTTTTTGTCTTGCACTGCAGTGCATTAGGGGGATGCTCGGCACCATTCTCCACAGTTGCTAAAAATTGCAACAGATAACAATGGCGTGCTTATGATACACGACCGCTGCAGGGAATGTAGCGCAAGATGAGCTTTGACAATGACATTTGTCTGGAAAAATCAGTTCCATGTAAGACGTGCATAATGACGGAGTGAGATGAAAACAAAAAGAAGGTAATGGCTGGAAGTGCCTTACTGAATGCTACCTCAGCAGATCTAGCCTCCTAACGTGACAACGCCATCATTTAAATCTTAAGGTGAATCTGCTAAATCTGGCTTAAGGGGCCCTATAGCCCAGCAGACGTAGTTAGATGCCATAAGAGGGAGCAGCCAAATCTGCCAAAAACAGCCTGATTCTCCAATCGAGCGTGAGCAGTTCTCTACACAAGCACATCATCAATGTGTCCTGAGGGGACCCCAATCTGAATTTCTTAATAGCTAAAGCAGCAATTCAGCCGTGAGTCCAAAAAATTAGCAGAGGCGAAATGAAAGAACGATGGAGGGGGAAAAAAAAAGTGCTGTGAAGCAAATTGGGAATTAATGATGTCTACTTTCTTAGCCCCATATATCAAACATGGTAGTTGTTGCCCTACTTCTGTAAGCAGATGCTAAATTTGCTATGGGTGTTTTTATTTTTTTGCCTCCTCGGAGAAACTCGAGCAGACAAAGCACAACTTGGTTACAGTAAAAGCACAATGTAAACACACAGTCAGAGGCAGTTTCTTCACAGTCTTCTGGTCAATGAACATTCATAAAGATGTTACGTAATAATCAACACAGCGTTACATCAGTCGGCACAGAGTCCCAGCATATTCGTGTATACAGTATTGTACATTTATAACATCAAATTTGGGCTTCCTGTGAAACTCAGTGGTTGTTGGTGAAATATTTAATGATTACAACTCTAGACAGTTTAAGCATTCAGATTAAGCTGTGGGAAAATTCAGCACCATCTGACCATTTATTTAAATTTTTCATTTCAAATTTAAAAGAGCACAAAAAACTATTTACAACACCACATAAACAATTTTAAAAAAGCATACTTCAACTTCCCTTAGAAGTTCCTTGGGCTACAACGGTAGCTTGTAGTCAAGTCAAAGTTCTTGACTGTCATTTGCACCACATGTGGTACATGTGGTGGAGTGAAATTGTGTACACAGGGTCCCGGTTACATCCAGCAAAAGTATACACTAGAAAATATAACTAAGAATAACAGTAATAAGATCTAAGATATGAACTAAGAAATATGCTAAACTAAGAGTACCTTAAGCACTAGTAGTACAAAAACAATACACTGAACAACAGCAGCACGGACACGAGTCTGTGTGAGCAAATTAGTACGAATGAACACAGCAGCGTGAAATAAATCAGCAGCATGAGATCAGCAGCATGGATAGTCAGCAGCACATATCAACAATCAAGACACATTACAGTGATATTTTTTCCACAGTGATTATCCTGGTTAGAGATTCATGAGTCGGAGAGCCTCAGGGTAGAAGCTATTCCTCAGTCTAGTGATTCTGCACTTAGTCCTCCTCAACCTCCTGCCTGAGGGGAGTGGGTGGGGAGTATGTGTTTCCATGCCACACGTTGATGCTGGAGCACACCTGTAGAAGGAGGTGAGGACTGATCTTCCCAGTCCAGCTCGCCTCACCCGTCTGAGGAAGTAGTCTCTGATGACCTTTCTTGATCAGGCTGGTGGTGTTGTTGCTCCAGCTGAGTTTATCATTCAGGTGTACACCCCAGTACATGTAGCTGGAGACCACTTCCACCACAGATCCTCCTTGGGGGCGGGGAGGTAGGTGTGTTTGTTCCATCTAAAATCCACAGTCATCTCCTTTGTCTTCTTCATATTGATGTGAAGGTTGTTCCTCCTGCACCAGCTCTCCAGGCATCCCACCTCCTGCCTGTAGCTGGACTCATCATTGTTTGTGATGAATCCAACCACCTCTATATCATCAGCAAACTTTCCAATATGACAACCTGAATGGGTAGGTGCGTAAACAGGGTATGGGTATGTAAACATGATAGACAATTTACATTTATGACCTCCTTCGTAACAAATCTACAGCTAACAATGTCTTGTTAGTGTTTTTCTACTCAATGTCTCTAATAAATACCACACTCACAAAATCTTCTTGAATGGTTAGCACATTTCCAAAATAACAAAACAGATAATAAACAATCCCATGAGTCATGATGGTACATTAGCTTTTATGAAAGGTGGTCTGTTTTGTAGGGTGATATTCCAACTGCTACTTGTGACTTCAAATAAAGGCAAAATGAGAAGAGTTTCCGCTAGAAAATGGCATTCAAACTCACATGAAAATGACTTCCCAGGTTAAATTAAAAGTACCTTTTAGTGCTTCAAAGTTCATGCTCAATAATCCAGGTAGAAAATCCAACAAAGTTCAGTCAGGTCATATGGACATTTATTTTTCTTTCAGTAGAGACATTTCGTCCTTCATTCATTCAACCTTTATTTATACAGGCTAGCCTCATTGAGCCACGAAGACTCATTTACAAGAGAGACCTGTTCCAGACAGAACACATAAAGTACAGACAACAACAACAGTAAACAATGACAACAATAAACTACAGTAAAAAAGGCAGTTAAAAAAAGAGTAGTGTACAAAAAAACAAATCAGGGTGCCATAAAACAGGGTGAAATACTAAAAACAAGAACATATTTGCTTTGATTCACCCAAAGGACTTCATCAGTTCGAGGAGCCCCAACAAACTCAGTCCCACAAGCAGCACACCATAGTGGACCAACCAGTTTGCTGGTGATAATGCTGATTAACCAACAAAGTCCATGCTCAATAATCCAGGTATACAATCCAAAAATTTTCAGTCAGGTCATCTGGACAGTTTATTGTTTTTGTGCTGAAATGTTTCACCTTCCATCCAGAAGGCTTCATCAGTCAAGGAAACACAACACAAAACTGATTCTTCCCCCAACAGCTTACTCCAAAGTGGAACAAACCAGTTATGTTGGTGCTAAGAAGGTATCTTTGGCACGTCCTCTCCTCTGGTGCCGGCCCTCTTCCTCGTCGACAGTCATGTCAAACTGGTTCAAAACCAATAAAGTCCATGCTCACTAATCCAGTTATATAATCCAACAATTTTCAGTCAGGTCACAGTGCTGATTACTTTTTGTGAAATGGACTGTCACTCTAAGTGCATTTAGTTTAACTCACGTATCAAACTCAAGGCCAGAGGGCCAAATATGGCCCTTGTTAGCATCTTATCTGGTTTCCAAGATGATATTTTAAAAGTAAAACTTTTTTTTACCACTTTTCACCTCGTTTAAAATTTAAGCATACTTTATTTAGTGCAGATTTCTCATGACAACTGGCCAACTTTGAAGCTGAGAAAAATTGATTTGAATTTTGAAGTCATTTTTTAGTTTGATTAGAGAAAAGTGACAGAAAACGTCACATGATGAGACTGATCAAAGTCTTGTTCAAGAACTTGAAACCAAGAAAAGGTGTTAGGTATCTGACTGGAGGAGTTCATGTACTGACTAAAATTGGCCCATAGTTTGTAATGGTCCTTTTAGTAACCAAGTTTGACACCCTGGATGAAGATGAATAAAAATTATACATGTAACTTGAAGTGGGACTCTCAGACAATATGTCAGTCCCACTAATGCATCTTACAACTTAGGTTACGGTAGACATGTCTCTATAAATAAACGATGGTTATTCCTGTAGCATGTGAGACAACAACAGTGGGTTGTATTCAGTCAGTAGGGTTATGATCTATAGAGTACCACAAATGGCCCCTCTATTAACAATTTAAGGTACTTAATCTTGATTTATTATGGACTGTGTTTGAGGTGCAGCCTTATTAAACATCATTTACTGCTGACAGAGATTTATTCACATGAATACAATAATTGCTGGCCACAGTAGTTTTCTAAAACCTTACAGGACAATGGTGAGCAACATTAACTCAAACCAAGATAAACACAGCTTAAGCAGAATGTGAAACCTAAAGTGCAGTTCTTCAAACACCAGATAAATCGTACCGATTTAGATAAAGCAGCCTGTTTGGACTCAACTAATATCCCTTTCTTTTTGGGGAGTCTTTTAAAGAAAAGAATGGGACCCTTTGAGCTGAAGTAATTCTCCAAACTTGTGTGTTTCCATACACAAACATTTAGGATAACAGAGTGATTATAAGCTGGGAATATCAGGAAAAAAATAGCGTTCTTTTCAAACATTAATGTTGTTGTTTGCCACTATTTTCAGGATTCTTTAAAAATGTATCCTTCACAAGAGGCAACTGAGTTGTTACATTTTTACAGTGTAATTTTCAGTTTGACTAAATGTGTCTGACCAAAAGAGCTGCTAAATTAAAAAAAAATAGTTCAGAAGTGGCGTTATGTTAAAAAATTAGTGACAATTTATTACTTACCTGCTGTAGCTAGCTTTGTAAACAACTTTAAAGGTTCAGTATGCAGTTTCTGTAGAACTGCAGAACTTAGAAATATTTTCAACAGGCAAAGCATTCTGATCCCTCCCCCTCAGAGCCATATGTGGCTCTGCCCCCTTGTGGTCTGTTGAATTTCAAATTCAAGCTCTGTTTTTATTGGCTGATTCAAATTCAAGCTCTGTTTTTAATTGGCTGGTTACAAACTCTGTTTTTATTGGCTGTCATTGTCCTGGTCACTCTGTGTTTTTAGTGTTTTTATAAATGCTGATAGAGAAGCAAGGGGACTATAGTTTTTTTCAGAGATTACTTTGTCTAACATCAGTTTGTCAGTAGATAGTGACAGAGTGAAGAAATATGTTAAAAATATATTGTTTGAAAAGTTACAGACTACATTACAATCTTACATACTGAACCTTTAATTGGAAAAATTGTTTGATGGTTTTACGAGCTAACGGCTAGCCAAGTGTGGTCAAAAACAAAGCGGACCTCTTAAAGCTATAATCTCAAAAATGTTATAATTGTCCATGTGTATCCGAAAAAGCGTTCAATACAAAAACAACTGGACTTTATTTGTAACAGAAAACGTTTCGCCCTCTATCCAGAGGGCTTTCTCAATTCAAAGAGCAAGCTGTGTGAGAGAGAAGTTATAACAGGCTGAGATGGCACACACAAACCTATGTAAACTGAAAGCTGAGATAACACACACAAATACCTGAGATAAACACACACATCCTATGTAAATTGACGAATCACACATCACACCTTAATAGCAGGGGTTTCTTAAGGTCTTTATTAGTCTAATTCACATAAGCGGCTCCTCTGTTCTCATCAGGTGTGAACCGTCTGGGAATCAGACCTAAGGCGTTATACAATACACAATAATGAACAGAAAAAGGAGAAAAGACAAAAAAACATTGTCATCCCTTATGTGGCTGGAGTATCAGAGAATTTCAGAAGGATTTTCAACAAACACAACATCCCAGTACATTTCAAACCCAGCAGGACTCTCAGACAGAGACTGGTGCACCCACAAGGACAAAACACCTACACACAAACAGAGTGGTGTAGTTTATGCAGTCCAGTGCAGCGAGGACTGTCCAGACCTCTACATTGGGGAAACTAAACAGCCTCTTCACAGACGAATGTCCCAACACAGGAGAGCCACCTCCTCTGGACAAAACTCAGCTGTTCACCTCCACCTCACGGACAAGGGTCACTCATTTGAGGACCAGAATGTGCACATTTTGGACAGAGAACACAGATGGTTTGAGAGGGGTGAAAGAAGCTGTTTATGTGAAAAAGAAAAGCCTTCTCTTAACAGAGGGGGGCTCAGGTTCCAACTTTCAAAAACTTATAATGCAGCCTTATGTCTGATTACCAGACAGTTCACACCTGATGAGAACAGAGGAGCCGCTTATGTGAATTAGACTAACAAAGACCTTAAGGAACCCCTGCTATTAAGGTGTGATGTGTGATTCGTCAATTTATGTGTGTTTATCTCAGGTATGTGTGTGTGTCATCTCAGCTTTCAATTTACATAGGTTTGTGTGTGTCATCTCAGCCTGTTTTAACTTTTCTCTCACACAGCCTGCTCTTTGAATTGAGAAAGCTCTCTGGATAGAGGGCGATACGTTTTCTGTTACAAATAAAGTCCAGTTGTTTTTGTATTGAAAACTTTTTCTGATTTGATCATGTCCTGTGAAATATATTTCTATCAGTATTACATTACACCCATTATGTTCCATTATTTGTATTCACTTAATTCTGCCTTATAATGAGAAATGTGACACTAGGCAGAACGTTTTTCTCTCGGGCTTTGTTTTCACTAGGGAACAGTTACACGCCTGCACAATTCAACCGACCCAACATTTGATGTTTACATTGAAGCTGATAGTTTGTTGACAGAAAGGAGGGTCACGTGGTAGTGTAGGTGGTTCCAGGGCGGTCCTGAAGCAGTCCAAGGAGGTTCCAGGTTCCAGGAGGCGGTGACGACATCCGGGGTTTTTATAACCGTGGCCCTGCCTTTGAAGATGTGTGTGTGGACTGTGCTCGGAGTCAGGTCTGTTGTTGCTGTAAGGTTTATTCTTATTATGTACAATAAACCTGCATAAAATTTGCACATTCGTTTCAGAACTTCCTTCAACCTTTTGAATTCGCAACAATTTGGTGACCACCAAAGGAGGGCACATCCTTGGTGGTTGGAGGTTGTGAAGGGAGACGATTTCGAGGGTTTCCCCCTACCGACAGGGCCGAGCACGCGCGCAGTCAACAACCGGTGCTTCACAGTGTAGGTGAGCAGAACTCCTCTTACACAAAACGTCTGCGTTTGGACACACTAAATTATTTGTTGACTGAGGGCTGTTTGTCTCCGGGTGGGCCAATGGTTTATAATGTTAGCAGCTAAAAGTAAAAAAAATGTGAACTACTGTTGGTATTTCATCTGAATGTGCATTTTTTTGCGGGTTTCGTACATGTAAGTAAAGTGAAAAGCACATAGAAGTCCATACACGCGCAGGGATAATTTACGAGTGCCTTTGTTTGCTTTTTCCCCCTCTATGAGCTCCGGCCTGTTGGCTAGGAGACACTTTCTTTTTATTTATTTGTTTTTTGGACTCCGGGACGCCATGGGGCCGAGGCCAGATCGTGAAATCCGGGACTTTGTTCGCCGTAGAGGTCACACTGGCTTTAATCCGGCACACGCTCGCCGTACAGAGTGGGTTGCCGCTCCGGGTTCACAGGTTGCCGTGCATGTGATTTAAGTTCACAACCGGGACTGTGATCGCTGTCAGAGTCACATTTTTCCTCCCCTTCCCAGTTAAAGTTGATTACCGTATTTTCCGGTGTATAGGTCGCACACTTTTTTTTTCTATTTTCATTATTTTTTTTTACTTTCTTTTGTTTATTTATTTATTTTTTTCCTTTCTCTTAGACACTTGTGACCTGTACTCCGGAAAGTGCTGCATACACGCAAACAGAGGCAACAGGGAAAGATTATTTATTTTCATATATTGTTTTGTGGGTTGTTAGATGCAGAGGGTTGGCTGGAGCCTGCACATGCAGCTGTCACACGGCCGGTCTCCCCCACTGATTTGCTTCGGTTCCTGCAGATGGGGCTACCCTCCTCCCCCCCCCCCTACCGCAGATGGCCTCTGGAGGTTCTGGTCCAGGGACCGGCTTGGAGCTGCTGTTTGTTCCGTTGGTTTTGTTCGGTGCTGCTGTTGAAGAGACTCCGGAGTGCAGTTGTTGGTTGGTTGACGGTTGACAGTTTGCCCTTTAGACAGATTTTTTATTTTTATTTTTATTCTCATTTATTGCGTTTGTGAGTGTAAAAGCCAGGGAGACAGGAACCTGGTCTGGGGATGTGCCCGAAGCAGTTTTGCAGATGCAAGCTGCTGGCTCGAACTCAGATTTATGGCTTCTGACAAGATAACACTTTCCTGTTGGTGCCTGACACGAAGGGAAAGAGGTACCGGGAAGGAGACATCTCCTCCCCTCCTCCCTCAACCCCCCCATACGCGCCTGTGAATCTGCCTTCACGGGCACAAATGCCTTTTTCATCCATAAATCTCACTGAGTTGTCTCCCTGGTTCTGGTTCTGGACCTGCTAGGGGGGTCCGGCTCAGGGTTTCGGCTGATAACGGGGAGTTTTACAGCTTAATCAGCTCAGGCTGGGACTGTAAGAGTTACTGTTTATTAGTGTGGTTACTTCAGTGCTGCTTTTGAGAAAACTCCAGAGTAAAGTAGTTAGTTAATTGCCAGTTACCAGTTGGGTTATTACACGGTTTGTTTTTATTTTTTGTTGCTGTGACTTTTGTTTTCAACACGCTGACCTCTCCAGATATTTTCACTCTCAGTGTTAAAGGCACATTTCAGATTTTTATAGGTGAGGTTCACATGAACATGTTGGCAAATGCTGTCTTTCCTGCTGTAGGTGGCTTTTTGTGTTGTTTAAACATTTACAGTACATGCAGGGTTAATTTCACGCCATTAATTGTTACGTTTCCAGTTCTCATCACTTCAGCCTGGTGGGGTGCAGGTCATGTTTAATGACATATGAACAAGGCCTGTGTAATGGTGGTTTGGAGTACTTTGGTGGTTTGTTTTATTTTATTTATTTGTTTTTTATATGTGTATTTCTTTTCTTCTTGGAGGACTGCCGCTTGTTTGTTCTGCAGGATCGTTCTGCCTTGGCCTTCTGACCTGCTCGACAGAGTCTGGAAGGGAGTCTTCACACAGCTGACATACTGCAGGGGGTGACTTTATTTGGGTGTTTTCTGAGGATTTCAGCTTGGCATCTAATCAGTGACTGCTGCAGGTGTTCCATGACGACGTTTGGTTAGCAGTTAATTATTTCTACTTGGTGGTGGATTTCACATATACACAGATATGCAGCTCTCGGTTTACAATTTTCTTCCTCACCCTACAACATTCGCATTGCACAGTACATACGTGCATTGTACATACCTAGGTACACTATACCATAGCATTGAGAGGATTGTATCTCGACTCTGGCTTTGGATCGACATTTTAGGACAGATCACATGTTACTTTGTCATTGAAACCAGGTTTGCTAACCACCGTGACTCTGCTGAAAACTCCTGATGGCGCCTGCACTGGAATAAACTGAACTGCCAAAATGCGTTGTGTTCGGCTGAGCTGCACGCTGACTCCACCTGCACTGGACTGCCGAAATGCATCATGTTCAGCTAAAGCCGCAAGCTGTCATGACTCATACCTGAACTGTTACATGGAGTTTTACATTTTTGCACCAGTTTCAACTCAAGTCTATGAACTGTGGTCTGCACCCACTTCTGAACTCTTGACATCTCCTATGGGGGCTGGAGAACTCATGACAAGTGATAGTCAAGCTGGGAAACGTCACTACCAAACTTTGCAGCCTGGCTGATGTGTCAGCTGACCATGTGATCTTCAGGTGGTGATTCATAACTTCAGTTTAATGATCAATACTATCTTTGCTATGGTAAAATCTCACACACACACATGTACACGCTTTTCATTATGACACACAGAACTGATCTCACTGACACGTGACCTGCACAGCCACACTTCTCATGGATTGTTGGATTACCATACACATTTTTGTTTTATCCTTCATGTACTCGCGTTAGAGCAGTACAGTTTGGTTCTATTTTCTCCATCATGTTCGGTATGGGCACCTGTTGCATTCCTTTTTGGATGGGTGTTTGTCTTTTTCTTTTCTTTTTCCTCACCTTTTTGACAGGCATAGGTAGAGAGTTGGCTGACATGATGCAGAGAAGGAAGGTAAATGTTTTCTTTGTCCTAGAGACCGAGTGGTAGGGCAGCAAAGCTCACAGTTTTGGAGCAGGATTCAAGCTCTCTTACTTTGGTGTGGATAGCGGAGGAGATGGAGTAGAGGTTGTGTTGAAGGAGGTGTTGACATAGGATGTAGTGGTGGTGTAACATGTGTCAAATGGGGTGATGTGTCTTATGGTTGAAGTATTAAGTCTGATGCTAGGTAGTTGGGTTCGGATGTTTTGAGTTTTTATTTTTTCTTTCTTGTAGTATTTCCATCTGCAGTACAGATGACGTTTGTGTTATGAGCATTCCATTATTTTCTTTGTAACAGGATGTTTTTTGATTACCTCCTGTTTCAAAAGGGGATGACAAATAAGTAACATACTGTATAATTAAACACACCATTTCAAATAACTAATTAGATCAACGTTTTAACTCTTCATACAGTGATGAGAGCTGGAAACAATTATACATTTGATAAAGTTATAAAAGATCATTTTAATAAGTGCCTAAAAACAGGTTGTTGGATAGTAGTTGCTCAACAAGATTCTGTTGAACCCACCTCTTGATCTGAATGTTTGGGGTAATTTATACAGATTTAGTGCTGACTTTGTCTTATTTTTTCATTTACAGGTCAAATCTGGACTTCGGATGATCGTGAAGGAACACGAAAAATAAGATTGTGAATAATTTATATCTGAAAAGGGGAAATGCACTTTACAATCACATGTTTCCACAGCTGTGATGGACAAGCAGAGAACCCTACCATAACTGGGTTTACATTCCTCCCCTTTTCAGCAGATTAATTAATGTTGAATGAATGCTTAATGTTGCAGTGTAACCAATGAAGGGAAAATCTATTTCCCTGCACCATTTTTTATTTATCCTATAGGTTAACAGGTGGAACATGCAGCAGAGCAGAACTAATCACATTAACTAACAAACTAACCAACTAATCACTAATATATGCCAAGGTTTTCTCATTATTTGTTGAAACCTCTCAATTGTTGTTTACACCATATGTTGAAAGGATACATATGGTTATTCTTACGCCTGTGAAGTATGACTGTGAGTTTGATCCAGGAGGTCCAGAAAGGATTGAAGGTTGTTGAGATGAATGAGTCAGACAGAATGTGAATGTTACAGACAGATTAATGTGACTATATATATGTGTTTGTGCCTGGTGAATGTGCAGTACAATAGTTGTGTGTTGATAGATTTTTGAGAAAGGTGTACAGGGTTTTCACTACTTTTCTATAGATATAATTTAGTTTTATCAATTTTGATTCTTAGATTTGAACGATAATTAGAAATGTTTTAGAGGATACATTTTAGCTGCACTTTGTTAAGAAGTATCAGAGTAGCCTAGCGGTGAATTTTACTGATAGGAAATGTTTGTGGTAGAACATTCCGGTACTGAGAGAATAATATATATATAGGAAATGGATGTGAATAAGATAATTGAGTTTGACAGGTTATGGAAGGATTTTTGTGTTTTCTGTTCTGATCAGATTAATCATAGATTAAGTGTTTAATTTTCTGAATGTGGTCTTAGCCCTTATCACAGACATCTCTGAATAAGAGTAGTTGAGCTTTTCTCAGATATCGGATTAGTTAACAGAGTAGTGTAGGGCTTTTCTCCTCACAGGTGTCTATGATGAAGAAGATGAAGAGGCCTGACACCAGTTCTTTGCTAAGGTTAACACATACCAGAAATGGAGCAGAGTATATGCAATGTTTTGAAGTTTGTTAAGAGTTGATAAATCAATTTTTGGGAAATTTAAGGTTTTTTGAGAAAGTATTGGATTTATAAAGTCAAATTAAAGTCCAGTTGTTTTTTATTGAACGCCTTTTTAAAGGTATTGAATTTAACTTCATTATTCCTGCATATACCCTGTAGAGGCGTGTTTGTTGATAGGAGGGACAGTCCGCTCGGTTCTTTATTGTTTTTATTTTTATTTGTTCGTCTTTGCATCTATTTTTGTCTTGTTTGTTTTTGTCTGTTTTATTCTTGTTCATTGTTTTTGTTTGTTTTGTCTTGTTTCGATTTGTTTGTTCTGTTTTATTCTTTATTTGTTTGTTTTGTTCTTATTATGTTTCTTCTTGTTCTTTGTTGTTGGTTGTTTTCTTTGTTTGTACTTTCTTACCTTTATTTTTATTAGTTATTACCATGTAGTATTAATGATTATTTTTATATAAGGTGTTTTATATTCTGGGTGGGTAACTTAGATGTAATATTGCTGTGGGTGGGAATGTTAGAGATTTCCAATGTGTGTCGTTTTTAATTGCATTCTCACATAGAACATATAGGATTTTGTTGACATGATGTTTGTCATGTCAAAAGGGGAATTGAAATATATTTCTATCAGTATTACATTACACCCATTATGTTCCATTATTTGTATTCACTTAATTCTGCCTTATAATGTGAAATGTGACACAAGGCAGAACGTTTTTCTCTCGGGCTTTGTTTTCACTAGGGAACAGTTACACGCCTGCACAATTCAACAGACCCAACATTTGATGTTTACATTGAAGCTGATAGTTTGTTGACAGAAAGGAGGGTCACGTGGTAGTGTAGGTGGTTCCAGGGCGGTCCTGAAGCAGTCCAAGGAGGTTCCAGGTTCCAGGAGGCGGTGACGACATCCGGGGTTTTATAACCGTGGCCCTGCCTTTGAAGATGTGTGTGTGGACTGTGCTCGGAGTCAGGTCTGTTGTTGCTGTAAGGTTTATTCTTATTATGTACAATAAACCTGCATAAAATTTGCACATTCGTTTCAGAACTTCCTTCAACCTTTTGAATTTGCAACACCTGGATGACTGAGAATCTTCACCAGCATGTCCATGTGTATTTTATAAACCTTAACATTGCTCTCAGTTTTGTATGTTATTTAGCAAAAATATTGTGATATTTCTACAGGAAATGTCCCAGTTAGCATTAGGAGGTAGCTGTTAGCTGCTGCTGCTATTTCCACATGCAAATTTTCACTGAATTCTGCAAGTTCAAAAATATAGTGTAATGAAAAACTGATGCTAGAAGGTTCATTAAATTGTGTTCACATGAACCGATATCCAATCTTTTGATAATGAAGTTGTTTTAAGATTGCAGCAATCCCTTTTGGTCAACTCACTTGGCTAGCTGTTAGCTCGTTAGAGCTAATTAATATTTATTCAAACCAAGATTGTTCACAGTGATTTTTACAACAACTACGAGATTAATTGTTGATAATGATTTTTCAGAATTTCACTCAAAGATCTAAAGATCACTTTTACAGAAAATAAGAGGAATACGCAATAAAAAAATTAAAAAAACTAATGCGGACAAAAAGAAATGATTCTGAGCACTCTCGTTGGGTATCCAGGAATAGAAGTCACCCTAAATATGCAACTTGAGCTCAAAATCCAGCTCAAGCACATTTGCATTTGTCTGTTTTTCATTTCAGATGCAACACTTCAGGAAAAAAAGGTGAAACCAGAATCTAAATTAAAGTTGTTGTTTTTTTTATAGAAATTAAAATAAAGTAGATAAATGATTATTTTCAGAAAGGTCATAGTACAACAGTACTGTATATATTCTGCATTCTTTGTCATCTAATAAGCTGCAATGCGCTGACTTTATGTATAGGAAATGATTCCAACAAATAATATACCAGATATAGGAAGCTGGTAAAATTTCAATTCTTATTGGGATTTCAGATCAGCGTTTCTCATTTCCTGTATGCTAATACTGCCATGTTGCAAAAAATAAAACAAAAGTCTTATGTATGCACAAGTTATACTTGTTGCCCTGATACTCAGTTTGTTAGCTGCATAAACGTTCCAGTGTCGTCCTGGAGTGTTTACTTGTGAGTCAAACTCAAGGTCATTTTAAAGATACTTCAGGGGAGATGGCAGAAAGTCACCATGCTTTTTATCAGACCAGATACAATCATTTGATCTGTTTACCTCCTGTTTATTTGCAGTTTTACTTGCTGTTTTGTTGAGTTAACACATTGTAATTGCGTTATTGGGTTCAGGCAATGGGATCTTCAGTTAAACTGTTGGTTTATTTAATAAAATTAACTGCTTTTTCCATAAAACAATATGTGAGGCATCAACATCAACCTATATGTGACAGAATGGAAGATGTTCTGTTTTAATAGTGCAATTGCTCATCAAGGTTTAATTCTCTCACTTTAACTGAGGATGTTCAGTAAGCATGTAGTGGCAACAGTTTGCCACAAGAGGGCATATCAAATATAGTGTGCACTCCTGACTCAGCAAGCTGACAGTAATTAAGTACTATGTTTGGCTGAGGAAGGAGGAAATGCTCATGTTGCCCTCATGTCTGTTTAACAGGTAACTATCCACACAAGTGACACAAATATAGCAATGTATGAGATTATTGAGAAGTCCATGTGAATGTGGGGAATGTTGGCCGTTTACCCCTTGTGTTAAATGTTACCTAATGTTGTTAGTCTGAGTAAGCTGGCAGCTAAGCTAACTTTAACTGGTTGTGTTGGGACTTATAGGATATACTGCCATAATTATTTGTGTGTTAGGAGAATTGAGCTGTAACTGAATAATTTGCTATTGAACTGAATTTAGGACTGTTTATTGTAAGTGCATGAAGCGGACAGTAATTAAGTACTATGTTTGGCTGAGGAAGGAGGAAATGCTCATGTTGCCCTCATGTCTGTTTAACAGTTTTCAGCAATAAAAGAACAACCCGCAACAAACACACTGACTCATTGTTGAAGTGTGCAACATATAAAAAAGTATACATTTTGGCTTTAATGTTGTCATGCTTTTGGTTCCCGGTGTGATGGAGGCGTGTGGGTAGGTGAAGATACACAACAAGAAAAAAAAAGTCTCTTGCATGAACTTTACTTCTTTCAGTAACAGATAAGTTAAACAGCAACTGAGTTGTTTTAACGTAAGAACTGTGTCGATCCCGGCCTCTAGCTCTGGCACAGACAGCATTTAGCAATGTTCAGGCAGTGAGCGGCGAGAGCCATAACCAACAACAGAACATCAACAACGAATCTCGCGATACTAGCCAGGTCTGCAAAGCTGTGTTACATTTACTGATTTAAATTAGGCTTGCAAAACTAAAAAAAAAATACAAAACCAAGCTTATAGTCTATTAATGTTTAACCTTCCTTACACTATGAACAAAGTCTCCCATGTCTTTATTGGCCAAATTTATTTTCCTCAAATATAACTGGGAGGCATTTAAATAAACTCTAAAAAAAAAAAAAGTAAAAAAAAAAGCAGCTGCATGGCGAGAAGCTTTTGCACAATGATATCAATGACAAATCTTGGTCAACGACAAAACTGCCTGTTGAAAATGCAGCATGTAAGAAAGAAGTCATGAACGACTCGGCGTCTCACACATCTGCATCTGTCAGAATTCCTGTTTACAGCCCCCCGGTCATGTCACAGAGGTGTGTTAAAATAGCTGCTGTGGGAGAATTGGATGGGGAGGCACATGGAACAGGAGTCGGGAGTGAGAAATCAAGATATGATGAAATGAGAGCAAACGGGATAAACAAGAGAGCCAAATAAAGTGATATGAGAAGTGAAAGCAGAGGTAGGTGGAGAGGAAATATGGAGAAAAAACTGTAGGAGAGGAAAAACAAACAGGCAATGAATCCTGATAGTTGTGCCAGCAGGCTTTCTGTTCTAGCGTCTAAACTTGTCCATCTGTACTGTTATTTAGAGGGCTGTACCATAGGATGTCCTGAACTATGTTTTCCCTCGTTCCAGCTTGTGCTAACTTTTATTTGACCTTGTTCAATGCAAACAGAAATGAAAGGGAGCAAAGTGTAGAGGTCATGGAAACTTTGGACCAGGAAGTGGGAAAGATTAGTGAGGACGAAGTGTGGAAAGCATTGAATAGAAGGTGAAGCCAGTAGGAACTGATGACATACCAGTGGAGGTTTGGAAATGTCTTGGAGAGATGGCAGTGAGGTTTTTGACTCATATATTCAATGGCATTATTGAGAGTGAGAGAATTCCTGAATGGAGAAGTCTACACCTCCAGATGCAGGAAGAGGGCCACCTGCAACATGATGGACCCCACTCACCCAGCACACACACTTTTTGCCCCGCTTCCCTCAGGCAGAAGGTTGCGAAGCATTTATGCCGGGTACCCACCAAACGCGTCAAAACGCTCTTGCCGCACCCTTTTGGCCGCTTGTCACCAGAATCTGTTCACACTGAAGACGCGTCTGATGACGCGCAGTGGGAGGAGCGTCTGGCTCCTTTTCCGGTTGTTTCTTGTACACCGGGCAGATTAAATCAGCTGTACGTGAGCCTTGTTACTACTTGAGTGGGTTTTCTACGAGCCGAACTGCAGCTCCGAAAGTCGTTGTTGAAATTAAAACGTTTTTTTTTTTTTTATGTTTGGGGTGATCGTACGCTCGAGCGGACAGTGGCAACTGTAAAAATGCAAGTTTCTTACCGGAGGCTGGTTTCTTCATGGAGGCTCGTTGGGGTAAGTTTAAAAAGTCAAAAAAAAAAAGTCCCGCAGTCGTTGCGTCATCACATAGCAGAATCTCTCCCGATTGGTTGCTGCGACGCGTCGAGCTTCGAAAGTTCAAATATTTGAACTTTGGCTGCTCGACGCAACGGCTTCTTCGGACGCATCGCGTGCGCGGAAAAGAACTGCCGTGCGCTGCCGCGCCACTTGAAACGCTCAAAACGCGCTGCTTCACGATTCGCCGTGCCTTGCCGCGTCTCTACATAGACTTTCAATGTAAACCGGCCGCTTCCGCTGCCCGAAACGCCTTTGGTGGGTACCCGGCATAAGTGTAGAACCACTAGAGTGAGGAACAGCTTCTACACTGAAGCTGTTACTCATGAAACCCTAACCAGGAAAATCACTGTAATGCCATTTGAGAATTGTCACTTTAACTGTGCTAATAGTATCCATGTGTGATGCGAATTATCATAAAGTTTCCTTGACCCTTGAACTGTTCTGGTGCCTATTTCTTAAAACAAGGGTGATGTATAGAGTTGTAGCAACTTCAGGTGCATTAAGTTGATGAGTCACACAATGAAGATCTAAGTAATAGTTGTAGATGAGTCTTAAGACTTAGATGAAAGGTGACTGTGAGCAGCTGTATGGTTTCATGCCAAGAAAGAGTACCACAGACACCATCTTTGATTTGAGGATGCTGATTGAGAAGTACTTGAAGTCAAAAGTTGTTTTTACTTGGTGAAAGATCTCCTCAAAAACATGACGC
>JBBPBX010008961.1:28407-47195 GCA_038048925.1 Garcialebias charrua
GTATATATATATATATATATATATATGTATATATATGTATATGTATATGTATGTATATATATATATATATATATATATATATATATATATATGTATATATATTAATGTTGGGATAGTTAACGCGTTAACTCATGAGATTAATGTAAAATGATTAATCAGTTAATATTATAAAAATGAAGATTAATCCCGCTTTCAGTCTAGTGGGGCAGTAATGCGCTTAAAGTCGTTTGCCAACCGCCAGCAGAAGAAGAGAGCAGCTCGCCTGCTCGCCTCCCGTGCAACTGATATGCGCATGCGCAAATGAGCTTCTGGAGCGACAGACTCGGATTGAAAAGATGAACGTGGATAGTCAAAAAAGTGTGCTTGGTGGCAAATTTCTTTAAAAAAAAACACCCCGATGGAAGCGTGGATAAAACCAAGGTGGTATGTACCTATTGCAACGATGAATTATCTTTTCACCGAAGCACAACCAGTTTAAAATACCATCTTCGGGCGATGTTTTCGCTGAAGCTAGCAAGAATGCTAATTCGGCAGTCAACGCTAGCGGAGTTTAGCCGTCCAAAAGTTAACAAAACCACAACAGAGAAGCTGGAATTCAACTCTGGACATGATTAAATAGATTCAGCACAACATAGATCCACTGAGAGCAACACTGGCCCAGCAAAAGCACAACTTAAAGCTCCCCTGACATCATCTTTTAACTTTCCATAAAATGGCACAACATATATATATATATATTAAGATTGACCTCTGATCGTTTTTGCTAAAACAATGTGAAATGAATGAAAATTCCTCTCAAAAACAGTTTAAAATTAGCGCCTTTTTTTTCACACGATAAATACGGGGTTTCCCCGTCGCGCGATTATGACGTCACTTCCAGACTCGCGTCAAATGCGCACCTTGTTTACAATGGACAAGATAACGCGACCCGTCCAATTTAGCCATTTAAAACTTTATATTTTAGCGGTTTGACTCCAGAGAAGCCAAAGTTATTTCCAGTAAACAGCAGGTTATAATTTTTTTTCAGCTCCTGCTGGTTTTTGGAGACTTTTCACTTCAGGAAGTGAGCAGCTCTGTGAGGTCTTACACAGCAGCTGATGGTTGAGAGTCAGAAGGAATTCTACATGTAAATAGTTTTCACAGCACTGAAATGGTAATATATTAGTTAATGTTTCTAATAATTATTCAACATTAATTTATAGTTTAAAAAATTAGTCCCTTTTAAAATATCTGTTAAATATATTATTCTTTTATTTTGTTTGTGTTTTCAGGTTTCCAGGTCTCCAGTCCATCACCTGATCGAGAGTGTTTGAGGGCAGAGGTAGCTTGTTGTCATTATTAGACAAAAGTGGAACAGAATGTCTGTTTTTCCTCTTTTTGTTAGGGGTCATGGGACGGAGGAGCTGCGATTTTTGTAAATGAGCAGATCTCCTGACCCCAGCCCGTTTCCTGGTTGGGTCTGGTTTACTGGTCTCTGGCCTTAACAGAGCGCTGGAGCCAGACAAACTGCCAGGGGTCTGTGTTTCACCCGGTGGGGGGGACATCGTTTAAGAGCAGAACTGAGTCAGCACAGTGAGCACGGTCACGTGCTGCAGGATCACTGCTTGAGCATTGCGTGTCGCCCATCAATGATAAGGGGACAGCTTCAGCGTGAGAATGTGGAGATGGTCCTTTTTGCTTGGCAGACTTTAAATTGGTTGGTGACGGAGAGCTCAGTTCTCTTCGATTAAAAGGAAGAGGAATCTGATTCAGCCCCGGTTTGTTTACGCACACTGCAGTTTGATCACAACCGCCTTTGTGAATGTGTGAAGCTGGTAGTAGCCTGTGGGCTTCTGCCATGGCCCCCCTGTCCCTTACTGGGAGCCGTTGAATAGGTGTCCAGGAAGGTGGGTCCTCAGATTCTGTCGGCGTGCATCCCTGTGGCACGGACGTGTCACGGGTTTGTTTGGTTTGTGTATTGTCCGCCCCGTGGTTTACAACGGAGCGGGGGTTGGAGCACGTGACCCCCCTCACCTGTCTCTGTGAGGAGTGTGGGGCCTGCTTGCAGGCACCTCTGTGTCTGTCTGTTACAGACAGAACTGAGGCACCCTGCTGGGGCTTATTGATTAGGCTAACACCCCGTTAGCCGTGAGGGAGGGTTGGGAGATGGCTCCCTCCCTTTATTTTGGCTGGCAGGCCAGAGGGAGCCGTTCTGCTGAAGTTATTGATTTTTTTTGAGTCAATAATACAGAGAGGGGCTGTTTTTTGAGCTTTATTCGTGCTTACGTGTAACGACATATTTGACTTTATGTCACTCACAGCAGGAAAAACATGATTTGTGCATGAAACAGAGTTACCAGCTTTTTTGTACCGTGCTACAAATAAAGTCTGGACATGAGAAGATCATTTCCCGTACCGCGTGGGCGGGTGATCGTGTACAGTCAAGAAGCGGACCTGGTACATCAGGCACGCTTTTGTCTGGTGTCCCGGTTTTGCAGAGGAGAACCTATGTCTGACCGCCTGGCGGGGGACAAACCTGTTTTTGCTCCATGCATGTTCGGTCCGAGGTGGACCCGGCGGTGGTCTCTGCCGGTGCTCGGCCTCGTACGCCGGTCGCTTTTGCGGTGGGGCACGTGTTGCTGAGTGGTGTCGAGGCTGCGCAGGTCTGCCCCCAGCTGACTCCCTGGGGGGGGGGGGGGGAGGTTCTCCTGGGAATGCCCACCCGGAGAGCTTCAGCCTGTTTGCGCCTCTGGTCCAGCTTGGTCTGAATTTGATCCAGAGCTTTCCCAAACAATCCCGTCGGTTCTATCGAGTGGTGGAGAAAAGGCACCTCTTGTCTCTCTGGGAGGTCGGTTAGGGTCATCCACAGATAGCGTATCGTGATGTCCACCTCAGCCATGCTTCTGCCTTGAGCAACAACTGCTGTTCCCATCATGCGGAGCACAAAGTCTGTGTCGTTGTGTCCCTGGGCAAGACACTTAACCCAAAATTGCTCCCGGTAAGTCTGGATGGCGCCTTGCAAGGCAGGCTACCACTACCGGTGTATGAATGTCTGAATGAATGGGTGGATGGTTGGTATTGTAAAGCGCTTTGGGGCTCCTCACAGGGGGCTGGAAAGCGCTATATAAATAAGTTCTATTTACCATTTACCATTTACAATTTGCCCTGCGGGCTTCATCCAGCACGTCAGCGGCAGCTTGTTGGTCCGTCGTTACCTGGAGCTCCTGTAATTTTTCAGCCAGGTAAGCTTGCATCAACGCGGATGCGTTCATTGCGCGCACCGCCAGTCCCTGAGCTCTGTAGCATTTCTCGAGCAGAGAAGCAGAAGCTCGACAAGCTTTGCTGGGGAGAGTTGGTTTTGTCCCGGATGACTTGGGAGCCAGGTGAGACGCCAGTGTGTCCTCAATTTGAGGCACGTTGGCTATTCCCACTTCATCCATCCCATCCACATCGAGAAACTGCGAAAGTGGTAACAACATGGGAGCTTTGGGCTGAGACCAGGTGTGAGTCAGCTCTGTGAGGAAGTCCGGAAACACGGGCATCCTTTGCCTCGTGGCGGCCTGTTGCTTTGAGTAAAAATAGTTTCCTACCAACCTCGTGACCTGTTGACAAGGCGGAGGTTCTGGCCATGGGATCTGCAGTGCGTCCGTTGCTCTGTGACACAAATCGAACAGAGCAGGGATGGAAAAGTCAGTCTCCAGGAGCACAGGTACCGGGGTGCGGGAGAGATCTTCTCCCTGTTCCTCATATTCGACGTCTGCGTCCTCCGCGCAAAATTCACCTGAGGTTAAAATCGAGATTTCGTCCTCGTTCATCATGTCTCGAGTGTCAAATTTGACTGTTAAGTCCACCATGGGAGCCAGCACATCAGGGCTGTCGCCCCATTCGACTCGTGTGCTGTCATCCATAGCCAGGTTCTTGAGCTCCAGCGTGGGAGTGAGGGGCTCAGTGGTATCCGGTCCGCTGGCGCCGCAGCAGCACCCACGGCCTTGGCAACGAAGTCCGCCCGGTGCCTCCTCACTGCCTCCAGCATCTGGCTGCAGTGTGGGCAAGAGTCGAGTACATCCAGCGCCATTTTTGCATGTAACATCCCCAAGCAGACGGGACAGGCCTTGTGGGTGTCCGTCGCAGAGAGGGAGAAACCACATCTGCTGGGGCAGGTGCGCGAGGTTGGGCTCGCCATCCTGCTGGTTTTCCTTGGAAGTCTTGTCTTTCGCTTTCCTTTCTCCGGAAGCATGTCCGAGATAAGACGAGCGAGTACTTCCAAAATCCTTTTTCTTTTATTTTGAGACGTTTCCTCCATCGCGTCGCTTTCGTTGGCTAGCTCGCTACGAGTTAGCAGGGGTAGCGGTTGTTACGCAGTTAGCGCCGTCGAGCGAAGCAGTCTGCGGAGAGAGGAGAAAAAAAACTTTGGGGTTAAGGGAAAAATGTGCCAGACTAGCTTTCGCTAGCCCAGCAGTACGCAGGAATAATTCTCCGTACGCTCTGTGTAGGGAGCAAGCTCACCTCTGGTTGAGCGATGAAGCAACAGAGAAGTCCCGCGAAGAGAGGTAGTTCAGGTTTAAAGCTGCACTATGTAACTTTGTAGTGCAGTCTGTAACTGTTCTAACAATATATTTTTAACAGATTTCTTCACTCTGTCACTATCTACTGACAGACTGATGTTAGACAAAGTAATCTCTGAAAAAAACCAAGTCCCCTTGCTTCTCTATCAGCATTTATAAAAACACTAAAAACACAGAGTGACCCGCTCTTAACCAGCCAATAAAAACAGAGTTTGTAACCAGCCAATAAAAAACAGAGCTTGAATTTGAATTTCAGCAGGGCCAGGGGGAGCAGGGCCATATATGGCTCTGAGGGGGAAGGATCAGAATGCTTTGCCTGTTGAAAATATTTCTAAGTTCTGCACTCTACAGAAAGTTACACATAGCACCTTTAAGCGAGGTGAAGGGCAAAAAGAGAAAGTTGGATGGGCGTCAGTGGCTTAAGTACCCAGAGGGCGGGGCCTCTGGCGCAACGCTGACGCCCCTACCGCAAAGGCGTGAATGTATTCCTTCTGGTAATCGCACAGGGGTGCAATTCCCATAGCATATATTGCACCGAGAGACATGACTGAAAGGGAACAGGACCAACCTTGTTACTGTGAATATACTAATAAGCTTCAGAGCTTTTCAGATTGCTCATCTCTTGCCATCTGAAGCAACAGAGTCAACAATGTAGCTAAGTATGCTAGTAGTTAAGTATGCTAGTGTACGTTATTTTCGGCCACTTCTTCAAGTCGTCCTCCCACCCCTCAATAGCTGTAGGTAGCGGTAAAACAATATCTCCACATCTGAGTTGTGATCGTGTAATGAAATAATGGTGTAAGGTATTTAAACACTTACTGGACCACCATTATTGTAGATGCGCAGATCTGAGCAGACTTTAATTGCACAAACTGCCACCAATGCGCGAGTTCTTCCTTTTTCCGATACTAAATTGCTTTTGCTGTAATTAGGAAAAATGTAATTTCACGAGAGGCTTCAACTTATGTTGGTCTACCAAAAAAATAGACCTTTTATTGAAACTATCACAAAAATTACATTAAACATTTGTATCAATATTAGCTCTGATTTAATAACTACGTTGACAAGAATTCAAATTAAAACAAACAGACAATTAGAAACTTAAACTGTTGGCACATTACTTGACAGATTAAAGCTTATGAAAAGAAGAAATAGGAGGAAGAAGATGAATGAAAGCTAAGTTAACGGAAGTTAATTATTTTGAAAACAACCAGAGTGGCACCTTCCCATACGGATCCGGCTGTACCTCCGACACGTGCAGCATACAAACAAGCCTCTTTACCTGGTGACGATAGTCCCTTGGAGGTGAGGACAGAGAAGTTGGTGGACACTAACGGACTGTGTTGTCCCGTTGAGGTCCAGTCGACTTCGTGCGTGTATGACTGGATCAGACGAGCCAGGAGCACGCTTTCACCGGCAGGAACAGGACCAGCTACTGGCTGAACTTTCAAAGTAAAACTTCAGAAAACAAATTCTTTCAGAAATGAGTGAAAGGATCACAGTAAGGCTTTACTATGATTCCAGCTGAGACGTGGGTCGAGTTGACATATGACCGGGACGTCTCCAGCTTTTCCAGAGGAGAGAAACCAGTTGTCAGTTAGTTCTCTCCAAAAACCAACTAAAAATGCAGGAAATGACCTTTATATGGGAGGCGGGGTCTTCCCCACCTCCTTAATGGCTACAGGCTGGTTTAACAAAATAAAAGATGGAAGTTTAATTCCATAGGCAGAAAGTCTCTTGACGGACAACAGGAAAACTGTTTACATAAACAGCCAGGTGGCCTGCTTGTGAGCACAGAGAATATTATGGCTAACTTCATAGACAAAACAGAGAAGGAAGCAACAGCTAACCGTTTACCCTGAACTGTGTCTTAGAATCAGAGCCTGCTTGCTCTGCAGAAATAAACCAGAAAGGTCAAACTCATGCAAGTAACAGATCATCATTAAAATGACAAAATATACTGTTGATCAATTCTGAATTAACACACATTAAAGAGAAAATTCAATCTGATTAATTAGTGTCCATTAATTCATAATAATTGTTAACCAATATAAGTGTCCAATCGTCTCCTTGAGGGCTTCAAGAAGGTGTAACACTTAGAGTCTCAAAGAGATGCAGAGAGGTGTACTTGAAGGTCAAGCCTAAAATATCAGAGGTTAGGTGTATCACTACAGTCGTTCGTGTTCCCACATATTTTATGACCTAAAACCTCTGACGAAAACCGGTTAGCGCATTAATAGCGTGTAAAAAAAGTGCCGGTTCTGGTTTCCGGCGGAAGTCGTTCCCATAATTCGCGCAAGGCATCATGGGGGCTAGGAATAAGGTGGATAGACAGAATAATAATCTTCTTCTTCTGGCTGCTCCCTTCTTCAGGGGTCGCCACAGTGAACTTAGTCACACAAAGACTTGGCATTCCTGACGCAACCACAGACCACCGAGCTACCACAGCCCTCTGTGTGGAGCAGAGAGCTGCATCTATGGCGCCAAGTGCAGTGGATGGTGGGGGTAAGAGCCTTGCTCAACGGCCCAGAGTGGGGCAAATGAGGGTGGAGGCAGGTGTTTCACATATCCCACCCACATTTTGATGTTGTCAGTATGGAGACTAGAACCGGCGACCTTTCGACCCCAGGCCCACTTTCTCTAACCTCTGCACCACCACTTCCCCAATAAACATCAAAATGGCCTGCTGAATTTGCACCTCAACCCTAAAATAAATAAAATGCACATCATGTAATCCCATGAATTGATGCTGACAGAGAAAAAAAAACACTCAAGTGGAAAAAATGCTCTCGTTTTTTTCAGATACGTCAAGATTAGTCGCTTCTAATGAATTTCCTTTCATCTTATGACTGGAGGAATTTTAAAAAGCTGTTTTCTCAAAACATTTCAGCTGATCTTGCACAAATAGTGTTTTTCACCATTTTCACTGTAAAAATCTCTGACATCATAATTACTTGGCGGGGGGGAACATTTATTGAAATGTCAGTTACTTAGTCATGAGTCAGCTATGGATCCTTACTTCTACGATTAGAAATTATCACTAAAGACAAGAGCTCACAGTGCACAAAGAACTGGTTCTTAGTTTTATCCCATGGACGTAATGTAGCTTAAGCTTTTTGAAATGTAGCCAAAAAGGTATTTACCTTTAAAAAAAAACATTATATCTCAGGTGCGAGGAATTTCCCATCTTAGACTGCAACAGCACTTATATAGCTCTGTAATCAGTGGTTCCTGTGAATTTGGTTTCCTGCATCACCCTGTTTAACTTCGGCTGTGATCTGGATTAAGCCGTTTGTGTCTTTTGGCTGTTTACATGCAGGCTGAGAGGAGGGAAAAAAATAGTATCTGGGTTCTTTACTCAACGTTAAATCTGACTTTCCTAGAACTACGGCTTCCAGAAATCGGCTCTAGTTTAACCTTGTGTGGCCTTACAGCTTTAATGCGGTCATCACAGAATTACTCAATTGTTTAAGCTCATTAACTGTAGTAAATATTGTCGGCATACAAACACTCAGACATGGCTTTTTAAAACATGGACGGGCATAGACGCACACACACGTTGCTAAGTAGCCTCTAAGCACATGATAGGATGAGCATGGCTTCGACTAACCTTCACTTTCACTTCCTAGATGAAGCTCACCTCGCCCTGCCCTCACGATAGGTGCTTCTCAACCCTGACCTCAGGAAATCCCTTTCACATTAGGAAACCTTTTGTTGAGTAGGCCATGTTTTTTTTTTTCCAAGAAACTTTGACCACGTCTTAGAAGACTGGATTTATGTACATCCTGTGGAAAGTTACAGACGTCCAGTTCTCTAAGAAGACCTGAAATATCCTGCTACAACAAAACATTCAGAGAAAAGCTCCAGTGAAAAATAGTTTAGCTCTTTTAAAAGGGGGTTAAAAGGAAGATTACGACAGTTAGTATCTTACCTGTTGTAGATAGCTTTTTGAACAATTTTGATGGCTATACTGCCAAACATTTCCCATCACAACTTTTTAAAATATGTTCATGCAATGCTTTTTTTTTTTTACTTTTTTTTTAACCACCTTAAGTTTTGCATTGCATGATTATCCCTACAGCAATACAGGAAGTGCCCCTGCCTGCACTGGACAGGATAACGTTAGCTCCTATTTGCAAATATTTACAAAAACTCCATGTAAATAACCAAGTAATGCAAATTGACAGTGTGCAAAAGTTCGAAAACAGTCTTCTTATGATTTTTATTTTTAAGATTGTCCTTGTTTTAAGCTGGCATCAATCCACTTTAGACTTGGCCTCACTCAGACTAGCTGTCAGCTCATCTGTCTGGGCAGAATGAACTCATATTCTTCAAACAGACATTGTTTAAAGGGTTATCTACAGCAGGTAAGACATGACTTATTTATAGCCTCTCCACAGAGCCCCACATCAATATAAATCTGCTTGAAAGCAGATGCAAAAAGAAACCATGTCTTGTGTACAAAACGTTAAGTATTGCAACACCCACACAAGTTGAAGATAAAATAAAGAAGTACAGCAGTTTATAGCACATGTTATTTTCTGATCATGATGATATTTTATACTGTATAACATTTAAGTATATTGTTAGATGTAATATATGTAAAAACTCTTGTAGTGTTAAAACAGTTTCCCCCTCTTTCTATAGGAACAGATCAAGGCCTGAGCCTGCTGGAAACCTGCATTCATTAGACACGGTCTGGTCTTTGGCACGAGAGCTCGGATCATACAAGGACATCCCAGAATACTAAAAACAGCACGGACCCGACTCCTGCAGCAAAGCTCTGCAAGTGGCAGGGATCCAGCCGTAACCAGTATTCGAACACTGAATACTGCAGAGTAACTGAATACCCAAAACTTGGATACTCATGCTCACTGTATGGCCTTTAATTCACACCTCAAGCTGCTGTCTGTCCGGTGATTCTAGCTGCACACGTTGTGCTGTTCATATCTGAAGGTGAGCTGAGCTTGCAAAAAAGTCACTTGAATATTTACATGAAAATAAAGGCCTGTCCCTTTTATATTTGTCAAGCATTTGAGTTGGAGTTACTAAGCAACCATCATGCAGTCTTTCTCAGGTTAATCCGTCTGAACCAATGTGGCTGCATGGAGCCCCAGATACACATATCGCCTTGGATCACCAGCACCTTTTATCTTTTAATGCCACTGCTGCACATCTTTCAGAGGTGTCATTTATTGTCTGCTGAATGGTGATGTTTTTACCTGTGTCAGGAAAATATTTGGGAAATTGCTGGGCAGATTTGAATTAAACGCCCATAAAAATAATCATTGGATGTAAATTTAGAAGTGATTAACTTTTGGAGTCAGCTCGATTCAAGGCCATTCAACTACCATTCAAGGTGGTAGTAGCTGAGCTTGATGCAGCCAATTATGGTAAATGTAGAAAACAGAAAAATGTCTTTAATAGTCAATTTGACAGAAATTCAAGAATTTGGTGTGGCTAAAACTAAGAGCAATCTACAGCGCAAATTCTATTTTCTAAGTTTGAGAAAAACAGCTACAACTCCGTCATTTCTCAAAATAAGAGTCCAAAACTTGGACATGGAAGGTGGCGGGGGATGGGCATTTCTTCAAGAAATGCTGTGTATACCTTATCTTTCCGTCCATTGACTACGGTGACATTATTTACTTGAACGCTCCTGCAAGCACCTTACAGATGTTGGATGCTGTCTATCACTGCGCACTGATTCATAACTGGCTGTAACTATAGTACCCATCACTGCACCCTTGTGCCTTCGACACCATCTGTCATTCTATCCTCCTCAACAGACTAACCTCCATTGGCATCTCAGGTACCCCGTTAGACTGGTTCACCTCCTATCTCTCTGACCGCACTCAATTCATTCAGCTTAAATCCTTCCGTTCCCAGTCTTCCCCTGTCTCCACGGGTGTCCCCCAAGGCTCTGTCCTCGGACCCCTCCTCTTCATCATTTACCTCCTTCCTCTAGGCCACATCTTCCGCAAACACGGCGTCCATTTCCACTGCTATGCTGATGACACGCAGCTCTACTTGTCATCAAAACCTAACTCCACCCACCCTCCCTCCATCCTCACCGACTGTCTCAACGAGCTAAATCACTGGTTTTCTAACAATTTCCTTCAACTAAACAGCAACAAAACAGAAGTCATTCTCGTCGGTACCAAAAACTCTATTTCAAAATCAGAACATCTTCTCGTCCCCCTTAACAACTCTCTGCTATCCCCCTCCCCTCAGGTCAAGAGCCTCGGTGTCATCCTCGACACCACTCTTTCCTTCACTTCACACATCAACAATATTACTCGGTCTGCCTATTTCCACCTCCGTAATATTAACCGTCTCCGTCCTTCTCTCACACCCCGCTCCACAGCCATCCTGGTGCACAGTCTTGTGACTTCCCGTATTGATTACTGCAACTCCCTTCTCTACGGCCTCCCCAACAAATCTCTCCACAAGTTACAGATGGTCCAGAACTCAGCTGCCCGTGTCATCACTCAAACCTCCTACTATAACCACATCACTCCTGTCCTGCAGCAGCTCCACTGGCTCCCGGTTAAATCACGCATCATCTTCAAAATTCTACTCCTCACGTTCAAAGCTATCCACAACCTTGCCCCTCCTTATCTATCTGACCTCCTCCAAATCTCCATCCCATCACGCTCTCTCAGATCCTCCTCTTCACTACATCTCCATGTACCCTCTGCCCGCCTCTCCACCATGGGGAGCAGGGCCTTCACCTGCTCTGCCCCTCACCTCTGGAACGCCCTACCGCCAGACCTTCGAAACACCACCTCCCTTTCTCTGTTCAAGACTGCCCTGAAAACCCATCTCTTTAGACTAGCTTATCACTAACTTTACTAAATGTATTTTTATCTTCCATTTTATATCCTTTATGTATTTTATATTTCAATTTGTCGCTGATAATGTTTGCTCTGTATTACACTGTGTTGGTTTGTTAAGTGTCCTTGGGTGTCCTGAAAGGCGCTTTTAAATAAAATGATTATTATTATTATTATTATTATTTACCCTGTATTCACTGGTTAACTGGTCATCATTAACTTCGCACAGACTCTCTCACTGGTACATTTTCATCTTTAAATCATTACTTGGTCTGTTGCCTTCATATATCTCCTCCTATGTCACATCATCAGTGCATCTACAGCATGTGCTCCCAAGACATAATTACCTGCAGTGTACCCTCAGTGCAGACCGAATTTGGCAAAAGGGCCTTCTCTTACTCTGCTCCTGTATCCTGGAACGCCTTGCAAAAAGATGTGAAGCTCTCAACCATGACCTCTCAAAGGGATTTTAAACAAATGCTAAATTCAATGCAAAAATCAATGCAGACATGTTCCTGTTTTTAGTATTTTAATAATGGTTTATAATGGAGCTTGTTTGCTTTATATCACTTCTTTTATATACAGTACCGGTACTTTTCATTTTACAGTATATGCTTTCATATTAATGCTTATTGTTGTGTGTACCTCATTTATGATTTTTGTCTAAACAGGTATCTCTTGTAAATGAGTCCTTGTGACTCAATGAGACTAACCTGTATAAATAAAGGTTGACTGAATCTCACCCTGAGATTTTAGGTCTGCAAAATATGTATTTATGAGTGCTTGACTGATAGATCCTTTTAGTGTATCTATGAGCCGTCTTTCACTCTTCACATAGCTCAAAAACAGCAGATAAATCTGGACCAGTGTGCATCAGCTGAGGCTTGATGAGATATATTGTTTTAGAATATCAAAAATGAGAGAGAGAGAGAGAAAAAAGCAGTAAAAGGAGGAGAATTCATTGTCCAGGGTAAGTTTCCAGCATGGCTACTTATATATGGTTTTGATTCTAACAGGAATTTTAACCATGTTTTGTACATTTCCTGCCCAGTTCCCAAGACAGTCTCTGCAGCAGATCAAAGACGGTCTCGTCATTGAGAAATTATAACTGGGCCATTCTAAGGATAACTCTTCCTGGAATAGTTTTTTTTTTTTAATTATTGGAAGTATGCAGACAATAAAAGCTAACAGAAGTGACATGTTACCTCTTATCTGCGAGGCAATTGGTATCAGCAAATTCTAAGCAAATGCTTACATATTAAGAGTAAAATAGCTTTAATACAATACATCAAATATAATCTTTATAACTGTCTGCATCCTTGGTACAATTTGATTTTGGACAGTATTGTCTCTGCTTCTTGTTTATGTAGTAGTTTTTTTATTTCAGACACAATGTAAGATCCATATATGTATATAAAAATAAAATAAAAATAAAAAAGATTAAAAAAGATTAAAAAAACTTTCCTATAGAGAAATAAAAGAAAAATTAAAGATAAAAAAAAAGATTAAAAAGCTTTCCTATAGAGGCTCATCCGCCAATGAGTCCTTAAAATAGAAAAATATCTCACAGAGCCTAGTCCAGGGTTGGTCAGTGTAGTGATGATACAGTTTTCAGATTCAGGCAATCTACACACGCAGCACCGCTTGGCAGGTAGGCACACCTGCATCTGCAAACATTTTGCTCGCACTGCTCCATCGAGGTACCCTCAGCATCATCCGAAGGCCATCATTATATGCCACAGTTAGTCTATACATACTGCTCTTTTTATAACCTCTCCACAGGTGAGCGGTGTACAAAGGAGTGCAGTAGGCATTAAAGAGTTGGATCTTAACAGATGTTGAGCACATTCCAAACCTACGGATCAGCGTGTTAGCTTGTCCATGGAGCATACGGCATTGTCTGTAAATGTCTCTATCATCTGACAGGTCTGCAGTAAAATAGTGCCCCAAATATTTACATGTATATTCATCACTGACATCCAGCCTGTTGCCCGACAGAAAGAAGTCAGGAAACATCAACTTGGAGTCTGCTCTGCTCCACACAATCGTGATGCTGCTTTTCTTCAAATTGTATTTTATATCAAAGTCACTTCCATAGACAGAGCACACCTGCAGCAGTTCTTGTAGGCCAGCAGAATAGGGACAGAAGATTACTAAATCATCGGCATACATAAGATGGTTGATGACCTTATTTCCGACCCTACAACCTGTTCCACAGTCATTTAAAAGCTTTGACAGGTCATCCATGTAAACATTGAACAAAAAGGGAGACAGGATGCTACCCTGTCTCACACCGTTTGAGACACCGAAGGGGTCCGATACAGAGTTTCCCCATTTAATATACATTTGTTGATTTGCATACCAAAAAACAAGAATCCTCACCAAGCATTTGGGGACACCCCTCTTATATAAGTTGCAGAACAGATTTTCATGCTTTACATAATCAAAAGCCTTTGAGAAATCAATAAAACACATAAAAATGGAGGTGTGGTGTCTGTTGTATAGATCTAAAATTTCTTTTAATGCTGTTTGATAAAAGGAATGTGATTTGTTACATTTGTCAAAGAGTCTAGATACTAAGGATGGAAAAAAAGGGCTTGTTTTGACTGGCGGGACAGAGGGATCAGGCTGGAAAGGATGTGCAGGATTAGGCTCCTTAAAGAGCCTTTGGGGGAGTGGTGGCGCAGTGGTTAGAGGCGGTGGGCCTGTGATCGGGAGATCGCCGTTTCAAGCCCCGGTACCGACAACATCAGAAAATGTGGGTGGAAAAAGGTGAAACACCCACACCTGCCCCCACTCATTTTCCCCACCCTGGCCCCCTGAGCAAGGCCCTTAACCCCCACCATCTGTTCCTTAAACAGCTCTCTTGAAAATGAGTTCTCGTGGCTCAATGAGACTTACCTGGATAAATAAAGGGTTAATGAAAAAAAAGAGAGAAATGATAATGTTCTAACAAGCGAGGAGAGTGTGATGGGAGGATGGAAGGAGTACCTTAGCCCCCTTTCCACAGGCGTAGCTTTACTCAGCTTACTCAGCATCAGCCAAATGTGTCTCCACTACCTGTTCCTGCTTGGTGTTTGGAACCACCTCAGCCATTGTTCCAAGTGAGCCAAGCCAAGCAAGCGATCTTGATATCAGCAAACTGCAGCTATTGATTGGCCTGTGGATTGACGACACTGTGTGAGCCAAGGCGGTATTTGTACACTCCTCTTGAAGCATAATTTTCAAGCCGATCATTGGGTGTATGTGTACGTTGTTGAGATGGAGAGCTGCAAATCACAGGTTATTCCATGGTCGAATGATGAGGTGCAGACCTTTTTTTATCAGTTTTGTCAGATGAGCACATACAGCATGAGCTCGATGAAGCAATGAGGGATGAGCAAGTATATCAGGAGGTGTTGGAGAAACTGGCTGTCCATGGCTACACTCGCACTTACAAACAGTGCTGACAATTTTAATAAAATGAAGTCTGACTACTGGACAGTAAAGGATTACAATGGGACCAGAGTTCCAGCTCGCCCATGATCCCACCCATGATCCTGTCCAATGGGTGAGAGATACACTCTCAAAGGAGACACACCTACAATTGAGTAGAACCAAATAGAATCAAAGCAATTAGAATGGTACTTTACAATGGAGAAATGGCTTTAGAGAAACTAATGAATGAAGAGCAGGAAAGTGAAAGAAGAGTAGAGTTCAGAAACTGTTGATCAGGAAGTAGAAAATATTAGAGAGGATACAATTATAAAAGTTATAAAGAGGATGAAGATAGGGAAGGCAGTTGGACCTGATGACATACCAGTAGAGGTTTGAAAATGTCCAAGATGGCAGTGAGGATTTTGACTCAGTTATTCACTGGCAATTCAGAGATCAAGTTAGAGAGACCAGACTGAGATGTTTTGGACATGTCCATGGGAGGGACAAAGGTTATATTGGTCAAAAGACATTAGAAATGCAGCTGTTAAGAAAAAGACAAAGAGATATATGGATGCAGTAAGAGAGGACTTTGAGGTAGTTCAAGGTCAAGGTCAAGGTGTCTTTATTGTTATTCAGACCACATGTGGTACATGTGGTGTGAGATCTGAAGCTCTCAACCTTGACCTCTCTAAATGGATTTAACCCATTTAGCCCCACTGGCAACAATTGTTGCCAAAGTGTATCACTGTCATTTTCCACTCAGTAAAAAAATCTAAAATGTATTAATGCAACATTTTCCACCTATAAACTAGTAGACAACTTAGACAAAGGTTTTGATTTTAAAAAATGTTTCCAAGTGCTTCCTGTTGCATGATATCACATGTTTCCTGGGCCATCCGGCTGAAGACAGCTGCAGGATCACCTACAACAACACTCTCTGTATGAGAAGTTTCAGTCTGGATTCAGGGCAGCTCACAGTACAGAGACTGCATTGCTGAGGGTTACCAATGATGTCCTCTTGGCCGCTGACACTGGCTCTCCCTCCATCCTTGTCCTCCTTGACCTCACTGCAGCCTTCGACACTGTGGACCATAGTATCCTCCTCCACCGTCTTCATGTGGAGGTCGGTCTCTGCGACACAGTCCTGGACTGGTTCAAATCTTTCCTCTCCAATAGGCTGGAATGTGTTAGTCTTGGCAACGCCACGTCCCAGACAGTTGGTGTCTCCTGTGGTGTCCCTCAGGGGTCGGTTCTGGGGCCCCTGCTGTTTTCCCTTTACATGCTGCCTTTAGGTCAAATTATTAATCAGTTCAACATTTCTTTTCACTGTTATGCCGACGATACACAGCTTTACATCAGGACTGGAGCATCCTCATCTTCCACCTTGTCATCTCCATCTTCACTCACTGCCCTCTCTGCCTGCCTGGAGGCAATTAGGGCATGGATGAATCAGAACTTTCTTCAATTAAACTGCTCCAAGACTGAGGCCATACTGATTGGCACCCCTCACCAGGTACAAACATCTCCTATAACAACACTTTCCTTTTCTGGACAAGACATCCCCCTCTCCACCTCTGTTACTAATCTTGGAATAAAAATGGACTCCAATCTTACATTTGAAAATCACATTAAGCATCTGTTTAAAACTTGCTTCTTCCATCTTCGAAACATCTCCAGACTTCGCCCATCCCTAACTTTTTCCGATGCTGAGAAGCTCGTCCATGCTTTTGTCTCCTCCAGGCTCGACTACTGCAACTCCCTGTTTATTGGAATCCCTGGCAAAAACCTTCAGAAACTTCAATATATTCAAAACAGTGCAGCAAGGATCTTGTTGAGAGTTCGTAAATTTGAACATATTACGCCCATTCTCCATAACCTTCATTGGCTTCCTGTCGCCTACAGAATTCAGTACAAAACTGCTCTCATTACACATCAATGCTTACACGGAACTTCACCAGATTATCTGAAGGATATTCTTATTCCATACTCATCCACCCGCTCGCTGCGGTCACAGAACAGCAATCTCCTTCACATTCCGAGAACCAAATTAAGGACCATGGGAGACCGGGCTTTCAGTGTGGCTGCCCCCCGTCTGTGGAACTCTCTTCCTGACTGTCTAAGAGCCCCACAGTCTGTGGTTGACTTTAAGAGCGGCTTGAAGACCTTCCTTTTCGACCAAGCATACTCTGCCTCCTCATGATTCTACTTTTGATCTTGGCTGATATTGTTATTGGTTTTAATTGTTTTATTATTTGTTTTATTGACATTTAATTCTGTTGCTCCTTGTAGCACTTTGAGATTTTCATTAATGAAAAGTGCGTTATAAATTGAATTCATTATTATTATTATTATTATATGCAAATCGTCTTGGAAAAGGGTAATTTTTATAACATTTCTTATGGTTTTTCCCCATAAATTTTTATAATTATTTAATCTTTCAAGTCTCTACAGTAACACTCTCCACAAAAATTGTACCTAGGATAAATATTTTTTTGTTCATGGGCGTCTTTTTGTAAGTGGCAACAAAAGTTGCCAATGGGCACATAGCTTGTCGCTAACTACAGGAAAACACTGTCTGCAGGATTGCACCTAATTTTCTTATTTCAAATTGTAAAATGATGTGCAATGTCTTATTTTAGTCTTCTAAGGATACTCTTCCTAGCAAAATAAATTATGTAGTCAAGGCCTGTGTGTCTAAGATTTTTATTCGCTTCCATACATCATTCTCTTGCTAGCTAACATCATTTTTTTGCTAGCCTAACATTAGCTTGTGTTTCGCTGAGGTAAAATATGTTGATGATCTAGCCATATGTAGGAAGCCACACAGATCTGGTGGAAACTGGACTTGGTCAGGGACCAAGTGTGGTTCTTGGCCTGGCAGAGAAAGCTGAAGTTCCACCTGGAGTCAAGTTTTACCATGACAACCTCTTCACAACCCTGTCCCTGGTGGATGAGATGACCCTGAGAGGCTATGGCAGCTGTGGCACAATGCGACAAGCTCAGCTCCACAAGGTTCCTTTCACAGAACCCAAGACCTTCAAGAAGACACCCAGAGGAAATGCTGAATATCTGGTTGAGGCAGAGAAGCTGATTGTAAGGTGGAATGACAACAGCATGGTCACTATGGTGTCAAACATGGAAAGGGAGTTCATCGAAACTGAGGCAAAGAGATGGAACAAACAAAAACGGACCATGGACAAGGTCAGACAGCCCAAGTGTATCCAGGATTACAACACACACATGGGAGGAGTGGACCTGCATGACCAGTTTGTCAGCCGCTACAGAGTCAACATACGGTCCAAGAAGTGGTGGTGGCCATGCTTCAGCTGGGCCCTGAACAGTGCCATGGTGAACAGCTGGTGCTATTACAGGTACACAAGGCTGCATGTTATTTAGCAATATCACAATCGTGTTTGTGATGTTTGACATGAGGTGATCGCTAGTGCTCTTCATTTGACAAGAGCAACAGTGATGATATCCAGACCAACATCACAAACTCAAGCATGATGTTGCTTTTACAGAACATTCTACATATGGGGCATGACACTGTAGAAAGGAGGATATTGATAATTCATCAATAGCTTCATAAATGAACAAAAACATGGCATATTCATTCATCTATCGTGCTTGTTTTTTCATTCATTTAGAACCTGGAAAAGTGGGCAGAAAGATCTCCTCTCCTTCCAGAGGCTGGTAGCCCAGACCCTTCTCATGTGCCATGGAACAAAGCCAAGTAGGCAGGGCAGAAGATCTTTAATGGCTGTGGCGATAACTGATGCCACCAGGTTTGATCATTTCAACCACTGGCCCTGCAACACTGGTAGCAGGTACAAGCGATGCAAAAACTGTGGGGGACGCACATCGTTTGCGTGTGAAAAGTGTGATGTGCCACTACATTTGGAGTGTTTCAAGAAGTACCACACTGAGTAGAACATCCATAAAAGATGATGGAATGTATGGGATGAAATATATATATATATATATATATATA
>JBBPBX010008962.1:0-12450 GCA_038048925.1 Garcialebias charrua
GCAGACGCACTGTTAATCCTGTCTGCAGTGGTTCCTGAGAGCAGAGCAACTGTTGCTCCAGTTTGCAGTGGATCCTGACAGCAGAGCAACTGTTGCTCCCGTATGGATTGGATCCTGACAGCAGAGCAACTGTTACTCCCGTATGCATAGGAATCTGACAGCAGAGCAACTGTTGCTCCTGTTTGCAGTGGTTCCTGAGAGCAGAGCAACTGTTGCTCCAGTTTGCAGTGGATCCTGACAGCAGAGCAACTGTTGCTCCCGTATGGAGTGGATCCTGACAGCAGAGGAACTGTTGTTCCTGTCTGCAGTGGTTCCTGAGAGCAGAGCAACTGTTGCTCCAGTCTACAGTGGATCCTAACAGAAGAGCAACTGTTGCTCCCGTATGCAGTGTATCCTGACAGCAGAGTAACTGTTGCTCCCGTATGCAGTGGATCCTGTCAGCAGAGCAACTGTTGCTCCTGTCTGCAGTGGTTCCTGACAGTAGAGCAACTGTTGCTCCAGTCTGCAGAGGATCCTGACACTAGAGCAACTGTTGCTTCTGTTTGCAGAGGATCTTGACAGCAGAGCAACTGTTGCTCCTGTCTACAGATGATTCTGACAGCAGAACAATTGTTGCTCCAATCTGCAGTGGCTACTGACAGCAGAGCAACTGTTGCTCCAGTTTGCACAGGATCCTGACAGCAGAACAATTGTTGCTCCAGTCTCCAGTGGCTACTGACAGCAGAGAAACCGTTGCTCCCATATGCAGAGGATCCTGACAGCAGAGCAACTGTTGCTCCTGTCTGCAGTGGTTCCTGTGAGCAGAGCAACTGTTGCTCCAGTTTGCAGTGGATCCTGACAGCAGAGCAACTGTTACTCCTGTTTGCAGTGGATCCTGACAGCAGAGCAACTGTTGCTCCCGTATGCAGAGGATCCTGACAGCAGAGCAACTGTTGCTCCAGTCTGCAGTGTATCCTGACAGCAGAGTAACTGTTGCTCCCGTATGCAGAGGATCCTGTCAGCAGAGCAACTGTTGCTCCCGTATGCAGAGGATCCTGACAACAGAGCAACTGTTGCTCCTGTCTGCGGTGGTTCCTGAGAGCAGAGCAACTGTTGCTCCAGTCTGCAGAGGATACTGACAGCAGAGAAACTGTTGCTCCCGTATGCAGTGGTTCCTGACAGTAGAGCAACTGTTGCTCCAGTCTGCAGAAGATCCTGACACTAGAGCAACTGTTGCTTCTGTTTGCAGAGGATCCTGACAGCAGAGCAACTGTTGCTCCTGTCTACAGATGATTCTGACAGCAGAACAATTGTTGCTCCAATCTGCAGTGGCTACTGACAGCAGAGCAACTGTTGCTCCAGTTTGCACAGGATCCTGACAGCAGAACAGTTGTTGCTCGAGTCTCCAGTGGCTACTGACAGCAGAGAAACCGTTGCTCCCATATGCAGAGGATCCTGACAGCAGAGCAACTGTTGCTCCTGTCTACAGTGGTTCCTGTGAGCAGAGCAACTGTTGCTCCAGTTTGCAGTGGATCCTGACAGCAGAGCAACTGTTACTCCTGTTTGCAGTGGATCCTGACAGCAGAACAATTGTTGCTCCAGTCTGCAGTGGCTACTGACAGCAGAGAAACAGTTGCTCCCATATGCAGAGGATCCTGACAGCAGAGCAACTGTTGCTCTTGTCTGCAGTGGTTCCTGTGAGCAGAGCAACTGTTGCTCCTGTCTGCAGTGGTTCCTGACAGCAGAGCAACTGTTGCTCTAGTTTGCAGTGGATCCTGACAGAAGAGCAACTGTTGCTCCCGTATGCAGTGGTTCCTGACAGCAGAGGAACTGTTGCTCCAGTCTGAAGTGGATCCTGACAGCAGAGCAACTGTTGCTCCTGTCTACAGATGATTCTGACAGCAGAACAATTGTTGCTCCAGTCTGCAGTGGCTACTGACAGCAGAGAAACCGTTGCTCCCATATGCAGAGGATCCTGACAGCAGAGTAACTAATGCTCCAGTCTGCAGTGGATCCTGACAGCAGAGTAACTAATGCTCCAGTCTGCAGTGGATCCTGACAGCAGAGCAACTGTTGCTCCCGTATGCAGAGGATCCTGACAGCAGAGCAACTGTTGCTCCCGTATGCAGAGGATCCTGACAGCAGAGCAACTGTTGCAACCGTATGCAGAGGATCCTGACAGCAGAGCAACTGTTGCTCCCGTATGCAGAAGATCCTGACAGCAGAGCAACTGTTGCTCCCGTCTGCAGTGTATCCTGACAGCAGAGCAACTGTTGCTCCAGTCTGCAGTGGATCCTGACAACACAGTTTTGAAAGGCAGCTGCGGGATGAAGACGACAGCAGCGCAGAGCACGGAGGAAGATGAAGATATTGATCAATGACTTCCTGTATGCTACTAGTTTTTTAACCAGCTGTGTTACCTGCACTGTTCAGAAAAACAAACACACATTTATACGTATTTGTTTATGTTACTTCTACATATATTAAAAATAAAAATATATATTCCTGTGTAAATATCTCACGTTACAACATGCACACCCCCAGCTTATAGACAAGTCTGGCCTAAATATGTACACTTTTTTTGTGGGCGTGGCTTATGTTCAGGTGCACTCAGTCGTCCGGAAATTACGGTAAACATCTTGGAACAGACACTGAATACCTTTAGATGAAGAAAGGCAACTTTGTTTAGGTTGTTGTGATTTAAGAACTAGACTGAAAAATTACAATTCCAAAATGTAAACATATAACTTTAAAGACCGTGTAAAGTAAAATTAAATGTGTGTTTTTAGTTTGTCACATGGCATAAATATGTGTTATTAATCACCCATATGAATCTGACTGATTAAAAACATTGTTTTCCTTATAAAATTAAGTGTCAAAAATCATGAAAATACATTATTTTCTCTTGGTCTGAAACTGTGGGGGCGTGTCAGTGCAGGGAGTGGTTTCAGCGCAGTTCTGCTGAGCTGAGCGAGGCAGACAGCAGAGATCCACCTCCTCCGTTTTTATCTAAGTTCTGGCTGCCAGCAGCTCCTTTTTCCAAGAGTTACGCTGTTTTTAGTGCACTAACAACTCTGGTTTTGTTTTTAAAGTTGAGGACACATAACTCCGCTGTTATGTGTTTAATAATAAGCGCTATTTTAGAAGATGAGCAGCGGACTCGCTGCACCCGGTCCGACCCGGTCACATCGCATGTCTGTGTTGGTGATTAAAATAAAGAGTAATCACGTTGATAACTAAGTTATCTCATCTGTGTCAGCGAGTCACTGCGTTTCACGGCGCGCGTGGCAGGAGCTCAACGCACACACACACACACAAACACACGCGCGGCGCGGAGCTGCAGGTGGCAGCTCCAGCAGCAGCCTGGGTTTGTTCTGACTCCCTCCTGCGTCTCAATGTGGGTGCCCTGACCATTGCGACATCCAGGGAAGATGCAGGAACGAGGCATAATTGATTAGCTAGCTAACGATGAACAAAATATCCATGCTATTGCTATCTGATGCTATCTGCGATTCGCGAGTGAACGGCTCCACCCATGCGAAGAACAATTTATATGGCTGGAGCAGCAGGGGGTAGTGCTATACTAATGAGGACCGCGTGACGAAACGCGGTCACGTTTAAACCACGCCTAAAAAATCCTGAAACAAGCATGTCTTCATACACAGTTTCATCTATAACTCCAAAATTAATTGAGCTACTATTTTGAGACTTTTTACTCATTTACAAGATTACAATTATCACATTTATAATGTTTATTTAAGAAAATGTTGAAATTCACTTTACACGGTCTTTAATTTTTTTTATGTGCACATTTATTTGTTATTCAACCTTTATTTCTACAGGTTAGTCTCATTGAGCCTTGAGGGCTAATCTATAAGAGAGACCTGATTTAAACAAAGAACACAGATGAGGTACAGACAATCGTATAAAAACATAATAAATGAAAAGTTAATAAATGATATTAAAATGAAACAAAAACAGCTTCTTCATAAAGCGATATAAAATATAAAAACAGGAACATGTCTGCGTCGGTTGTTCCCATGATGCTCTCATGATGGAAACAAGCTGTGGCTGAAGGTCCAGCTTCACTAACATGATCCTTTAGCTCTCAGAGTTCACGTTGGAGTGACTCTCAGGAACCACCAGCTCAGCATCTGCTAATTTGACAGATGTTTTTATGTGAAACAGCTGCGGCACATTACTTTTTGATCATTTAAATAAAATCTGTCCCGTTATTTATATGACCCCCCCCACACACACACACACACACACCAATGATATTGTCCAAACCTGAAACATATGTTATATGTTAAATAATTGTTAAATGTTACCCAAACACAAAACCTTGGTTAAATGCAGAAGTTCGCACCCTGCTGGCAGCCAGGAACACTGCTTTCAAGTCTGGAAACTCAGAGGAGCTGAGAAGGACTAGGAGGGAGCTGGTTGCTGGAATCAAGAAGGCCAAAGCCAAATATGCACAGAGGATTGAGGGACAGTTCGCCTCACAAGACCCACGGAGCATGTGGAGGGGCATAAAGTGCAGGAGTGAACAATGCCCCAGCAATCCATCTCTGCCTGATGCCCTCAACAAGTTTTATGCACGCTTTGAAGACCCAAACAGACCACCCAGCACCAGACTCACCTCACCACCGGATGAAGAGCATCTCAGCGTGACCGCAGCAGAAGTGAGGAGTAGTCTCAAGAGAATCAACCCTCACAAAGCAACCGGACCGGACAACATTCCCGGGAAAGTGTTAAAAGAATGCGCTGACCAGCTCTGCGATGTGCTGGCAGACATCATTAACACCTCACTTGCCCTGGAAAAAGTTCCCACCTGCCTGAAGACCGCCACCATCATCCCAGTCCCAAAGAGCTCCACAGTGACTGGTCTGAATGACTATCGGCCGGCGGCCCTCACCATGATAGTCGCAAAATGCTTCGAAAAACTGGTCATGACCCACATCAAGACAACCATCAACATCAATGAGGACCCTCATCAATACGCATACTGTGAGAACCGATCAACAGAGGACGCCATCTCCTCTGTGGTCCACACTGCTCTCACCCACCTGGATCAGAAGGACTCATACGTCCGTCTGCTCTTTGTGGACTTCACATCTGCCTTCAACACCATGATCCCCCAAACTCTGATAGACAAACTATCTACACTTGGACTAAGCCCCTCTATTTGTAACTGGGTACTAGACTTCTTAACAGACAGACCTCAGTCAGTGAAGATCCACAACTTCTCATCCTCCAACATAACCCTCAGCACTGGCTCTCCTCAGGGATGTGTGTTGAGCCCTCTCCTGTTCACTTTGCTCACATATGATTGTGCACCCATCCAGGTTGTCATATTGTTAAGTTTTCAGATGATACAGCGGTGGTGGGATGCATCACAAACAATGATCAGTCCAACTACAGGCAGGAGGTGGAACACCTGGAGAGCTGGTGCAAAGAGAATAATCTTCACATGAATGTGAAGAAGACAAAGGAGATGGTCAAGGAATACAGAAGAAACAAACACAGCTATACCGCCTGAACATAAGAGGATCTGCGGTGGAAGTGGTTTCCAGGTACAAGTACCTGGTGTTCACATGAACAACAACCTCAGCTGGAGCAACAACACCACCAGCCTGATCAAGAAAGGTCATCAGAGACTCTACTTCCTCAGACGGCTGAGACGAGCTGGTCTGAGCAGCCCAGTTCTCACCTCCTTCTACAGGTGTGCAGTGGAGAGCATCCTGTGCTCCAGCATCAACGTGTGGCATGGAGGCTGCACAGTTGAAGAGAGGAAAGCTCTACAGAGAGTGGTGAAGGCTGCACAGAAGTCTGTTGGAGTCAGTCTCCCCACCATCACAGACATTTACACCTCCAGATGCAGGAAAAGAGCCACCTGCATCATGAAAGACCTCACTCACCCAGCACACTCACTCTTTGCCCCACTCCCCTCAGGACGGAGGTTGAGGAGCATCAAATGTAGAACCACTAGACTGAGGAACAGCTTCTACCCTGAGGCTGTTAGACTCATGAATAAATAAATAATAAGAATAAACACTGCAAAATATCACATCATGCTGATGCTGATCTGTTTTCTTGTTGCTGTGTTCATCTGTGACCATCTGCTCATAAAGACTCATGTTCGTGCTGCTGTTTATAATGATGTTTTTCTACTACATTAGGGCTTAGTGTATTACTAGTTGATGTTTCTCTTAGTTAATTCTAGATGTTATTACTGTTTTTCTCTTGCATTTGTTGTTGGATGTAACTGGGACCCCGTGTACATAATCTCGTTTTCATCACATGTACCACATGCGGTGTGAATGACAATAAAGATTCTCTGACTCTGAAACAGAACCTGCTGCTCCAGTCCTGAGAAGGGATCAATAGTTGGAGCCAGAGGTCAAAGGTCACACTCTCTGACTGTATACAACAACAGCAGGTCTGGAAATCATTTTGGATTCATTGATCAGCTGAATAAATCTGGTGTGTGTGTGTGTGTGTGTGTGTGTGTGTGTGTGTGTGTGTGTGTGTGTGTAAACACACAGAGCAGAAGGTCACGTGTCTGGTCTGCAGGTCAGTTAATCCTCCTCCTCCTGGTATTTAAACCCACAGTCTGATGAACACCTTCCAGGATCTGCTGCCTCCTTCACGCGGCACAATGACGCGCGTGGCCGCTCTCCTTCCTCTCATTTTATCGTTACTTCTGAGCTGCGCTCGCGCCTCCATCCTCTGCTCGTGGACCAGAGTCCTGCCGAACCACACCGTGCACGTGAGTTTTCTCCGGAGCGAGCCCGGGCACAGCCGTGCCTCCGTGCGCCTGTACCACGCCTCCTGGTCCGGCGGCCGCGCGCTGCTCGGCTGCACGTGGACCGACGACGCAGCGCTCGTCCGGAGCTACGTGTCCGCGTGCCGCGCGCTGGACTTTTCTTCTCCCCCAAGTGGAAACATCAGTCTGGACTCCGTGTTTGAGGCGGGACAGTGCGTGTCTCTGGCTGCTCCAGGGAGGAGACACGTGAGGAGCGCTGGAGGTCAAGGGCACCAAAGGTCAGAGGTCAGGGTTCATCCTCGCGTGAAGCGTGGCTTCATTGTGCCGGGGACTCTCTGGTGCGGTTCTGGCAACAAGGCGCCGTCACATGCACATCTGGGTGAGCTCAACTTCATGAATGAACTTCAGGCATCATGTTCTCAGAAAGTTAGATGCTCTATGAATAAAACCAACACAATGAGTCATAAATCCATATTTCATTCACACCGGAGTGTGTAGGTACTTGTATATATCCTGATGCTGCTCAATAATCCAGGTAGAAAAATCTAAAAAAGCTAAGTTTGGTCCTCTGGACATTTAAAAAACAAAACAAAACTGTAGAAATGTTTCGTCTTTCGTCCGAAAGACTTCCTCAGTCTGAGCTGCTGTATTCAGCTCAGTCTTATAAATAGCACCTTCTCACAGTGGATCAGTGTTGCCAGGTGAGAAATGTAGGATTATCGTACTAGAGCCCTAAAATTATCGTATTTTGAGGGAAATTATCGTACACCCGTCATAAACAAAATAACAAGTATGCTCTATAGTCACTATAGTCTTTATTATAATTTAACGTTCAACTTTATATAAACGTTCTATCATTTTCATCACTTCTTCCAGACTGTGTCACACGGCTCTGCTTTTTCTAACGCATGGGGCGAGTGCAGCGGACTTTTCAGCCAATCATAGTCGTTGTTCTGCATATACAGTACGTCACTTTTCTGTCACATTTAGAAAAGCACGATTGGCTGGAATTTCAAGATGCCTTCAGGGTTCACAAAAAAACTCAGACAGACAGTTGCGACAGGCTGATGGAAACCAATCACAACTACACGTTCACAGAATGGCCAAATTATCGTATTTTTGGCCTTTTTCGGGATTATTGATCGTACATCGTACAGAGGGTCAAATTATCGTACAAATACGATAATTATCGTACACCTGGCAACACTGCAGTGGATCAACCAGTTGGCTGATGACAGCTGAAACCAGCTGCTCACATGATCAAGGAGGACCATCAGCCTAACGATGGATCATTAGCACCCTGATGGTTGTTTGCTATTCACAGAGGGCTGAGTGATACTAGCAATAACAGCATTGTAAGAGGGGGACAGTTGAACCCGGAGGCCTCCACCTCTGTTTAATGATGGACGGTTTCTTTTCACAAAGATGGCCTCCTTTACTCCTCTCTCAAACCATCGTTCCTCTCTATCAAGGATGTGAACATCTTCATCCCTGAAAGAGTGACCTCTGACCTGGAGATGAGTGTAGACCACAGAGTCCTGACCTGATGATGTTGATCTTCTGTGCTGGTCCATCCTTTTGGCCAGTGGCTGTTTAGTTTCCCCGATGTAAGACTGATCACCCTCCTGACACTGAACAACATACACAATATTACTCTGTTTGTGCCGGGGGACTGGATCTTTGGGATGAACCAGTCTTTAATGTATTTTGGGGTTTAAAAGCCACTGGGACGTTGTGTTTAGAAAATAAACGTCTCAATGTCTCTGAAACTCCTGCAACATCTGGAATGACCACTGGTCTGGGTCTGGGTTCCTTCTTTTCACCTGATGGCTGCTGGAGTCCTGTTTGGGTTTCTTCTCTGCTTTCAGGAAGGCCCAGTTAGGATATCCACATTTCTCTAGAGCCTGTTTTGTGTGTGATTTCTCCTTCTGTCTGGCTGCTGAGTTAGTGGGGACGCTGTCTGCTCTGTGGTACAGAGTCCTGATGACTCCTAACTTGTGCTCCAGAGGGTGATGGGAGTCAAACTGTAAATACTGGTCTGTGTGGGTGGGTTTGCGGTACACCTCAGTTTGCAAATTTCCTCTATCAGAAACTGAGACCTCACAGTCCAAGAAAGCCAACCTGCCATTTTTTACATCTTCTCGTGTGAACTTGATATATTTATCCACAGAGTTGATGTGATCAGTGAAATGTTGGACTTCCTGAGATTTAATTTTAACCCAGGTGTCGTCAACATACCTGAACCAATGACTTGGTGGTCTCCCTGAAAAGGATGTCAAAGCTCTCTTTTCTACCTCCTCCATGTACAGGTTGGAACCTTTTTGTAACGTGGAATCTGCCTAACACAAAAACAACTCGTAATCCTTCCTGCTTTGATTACCAACTGGATGTGGGCGAGCAGGTAAGACATATCCTGTTCTGTGTGTGGACAAATTGATCAAGTCCACACATGCTAAAGTTGTCTGGTGACTATTTTCAAATAGGAAACACCGACAGAGCTGACAGGTGTGCTGGAGTTTTCAAAGTCAAACGCGGCTCCCACTCAAACCTACATGGTTAGAATGAGGACCAGAGTGATGACGGATATATGCAGTGGATGTGGACACTGGAGTGCGTGGAGTCCCACAGTCGGTGAGTGTCCTCTGTCCAAGTCTCGTCAGACATCAGCTGGTCACTTTCTGACGTTCCCTGAAAGTCTTTCTCTCTCTCTACGTTTGCAGTTGTGGAGCAGTCAGTCAGCAGACTCAACCCCCTGGTGATTGTTGCAGTTTCATTTGGAATACCCATGATCCTCCTTGCTCTGCTGCTGCTGGTGCGCCATCAGAGGTAGTGTTTCTGGTTTGTGTGTGACATGCATGTCATTCCCTAATCTGTTACGGAAGCACAATCTGTAGTGTACTTCCAGGTCGCACGGATCACGGTTGTTTATGAGTAAAAATGTCTTAGTTTACTTAGAAAAGTACGTACTCTAGCTCGACCGATCTTAATGTAGCTAAGTTATGCCACTCGTATTTCCTTTTGGATCGCCATTGTTTATGAATAAAAATGTCTTAATTTACTTAGAATAGTATGTGCTCTATCTCCACCGATCTTTATGTAGCTAATTTATAGGCGTGCGAATCTCTCAGTGTCTGGAGAATTGATTCGATTCCGATTTTTGATGCACCGATTCGATTAAAAATCGATTTTCGATTCTAAAACGATTCTCATTCCAGGATAGATTTTCGATTCAGAATCGATTTTCGATTCTGAAATGATTTTCAATTGAAATCATGAAAAGATTAAACGGTAATGTAAACAAATAAAACATTTATTTAAAACAATAATGTATGTGTAACATTTATGGACTATGCAACTAACTGCGGCTACAAGAGCAGCATCAGAAGATGGTTCTTTTAAGGAGCCTGAGGTGTGAATGAGGATAATTAAGGGTTACATATGCTTGTAGCAAACATTAATAATGTCAAATAATACAGTATAAATACAGCAGGCTGAATTGTGAGCAGATGGGTATATGAATAGAATGCATCAGCTTTAATCGGGTCCCGGAGGTCACTGGTGCCTATATCCAGCAGTCACTGTGCGAGAGGCAGGGGACACCCTGGACATGTCTCCAGTCCATCACAAATAATTCAAAATACAAACGTAAACAAAGATTTCAGCCTACTGTATTGCATAAACATTGAACTCAAAATGAAATAGACTTCAAAATCATATTGCATTCATCCATGTTTCAAATCTTCTTTCTGCCACCTTTCATTTTATGTATTCTTTCATATACTATGAGATACGGTTTTATTTTCTTTATCTTTTGGGTTTTAATGTAAAAAAATAAATAATCGATTTTGGGGCTTTTAGAATCGATTCTGAATCGCCAGGACTAAGAATCTCGAATTTTATTAATTAATTTTTTTCCCTGTACCCCTACTAATTTATGTCACTCGTATTTCTGTTACAAATCATTGGTTAAGATGATATGCGACGCATTAGAGCTTGTAATATTCAGTCACGTAGTTATACGTGATGACGTATGCTGTAACACGCAGGCACGTAGATATACGTGATGACGTATGAACGTAACGTGAACACGAATGAACGTAACGTGAACAACGTAGTTGGTTGTACCCACACAGTGAATGGCGGACGTGTGAATAAAGACAAGTAGCATCCCGATATACAATCTACTGTCATCCTTTAATCCAAGAGGCAGAAAACATTACATGGTGTCAGAATTTAACTGCTTTCTCATTGACCTGACGACGGATGATGGAGAACGCAGGTGTACCGCTGCCGCGCATGGATTGGGACGCGTCGAACTTACCGGACGCATGGAGAAAGTTTCGCCAGCATGTGGAACTGATGTTCACCGGCCCGCTCAAAAGCAAGCCGCAGGAGGAGAAGAGCAGTTACCTACTCCTGTGGATAGGAGAAAAAGGCAGAGACATTTTCAGCACATGGGATCTCAGCGCAGACCAGAGAAAGGTGCTGAAAACGTATTATGATAACTTCGAGGCCTACGTCACGCCGAAAGCTAACCCGATCTTCGCACGTTATAAATTCCACGAGAAGATTCAGGGAGAAAGTTTATGTTTATTTATTAAAGTGAAAGTTTCGACAAATTTGTAACAGAGCTTAAACTGCTGGCAAAAGACTATAATTATCCGAACACTGACAAGATGATAAGAGACAGAATTGTGTTTGCTACCAACTCACCAAGAGCCCGTGAAAAGCTACTATGTCAAGGTCCAGATTTTCATTCATTCATTCAACCTTTATTTAGTCAGGTAAATTTTATTGAGCCTCGAGGGCTCATTTACGAAAGCTACCTGCTACAAACTAAAGAATGATGAACATCAATGATACAAATACATTAAACAATAAACAAAAGAAAAGAAAAAGTAGCAAAAAGTAGCAAAAACATTATAAGGTAGATGTACAAAAAAAATCAAAGACAGGAACATATCTGCATTGGTTTTTGCCAGGATTCCAACAGATTCTGAAAACCATCCAGAGAGGTCAGGGCCGAGAGCTTCAGATCTTTTTGTAAGATATTCCAGGAAGCAGGAGCAGAGTAGGAGAAGGCCCTTTTTCCAAGTTCAGTCCTCACTGACGGAACACTGCAGGTAATCATGTCCTGAGAGCGCACACTGTAGCTGCACTCACGCAAAGACATGTAGGAGGAGATGTATGAGGGCAGCAGACCAAGAAGTGATTTAAAGATGAAAATGTACCAGTGGAAGAGTCTGCGTGAGGTTAATGATGTCCAGTTAACCAGTGAATACAGGGTGCAGTGGTGGGTACGATAATCACAGCCAGTTATGAATCTTAGTGCACCATGATAGACAACATCCAACATCTGCAGGGTGCTTGTAGGAGCATTCATGTAGAGAATGTCACCGTAATCAATGGAGGGAAGGAAAGTCACAGATACAAGGCGTTTCCTAACATTCAGTGTTAGACATGATCTGTTTCTGAAAAAGAAACCCAGTTTAACTTTCAGTTTCTTCACTAGGTTTTCCACGTGGAGTTTAAAAGAGAGATGTGAATCGACCAGGATACCCAAATATTTATAGGAATCAACAAACTCAATAGGGACACCATTTGAAGATAAAATCAGAGGAAGATCTGCTGGAACCGACTTCCTACTTGAAAAAAACATCCCTTTTGTTTTATCAGCATTTAGGACAAGTTTGAGACGGAAC
>JBBPBX010008962.1:13126-45950 GCA_038048925.1 Garcialebias charrua
GGGCAGCAGACCAAGAAGTGATTTAAAGATGAAAATGTACCAGTGGAAGAGTCTGCGTGAGGTTAATGATGTCCAGTTAACCAGTGAATACAGGGTGCAGTGGTGGGTACGATAATCACAGCCAGTTATGAATCTTAGAGCACCATGATAGACAACATCCAACATCCGCAGGGTGCTTGTAGGAGCATTCATGTAGAGAATGTCACCGTAATCAATGGAGGGAAGGAAAGTCACAGATACAAGGCGTTTCCTAACATTCAGTGTTAGACATGATTTATTTCTGAAAAAGAAACCCAGTTTAACTTTCAGTTTCTTCACTAGGTTTTCCACGTGGAGTTTAAATGAGAGATGTGAATCGACAGGATACCCAAATATTTATATGAATCAACAAACTCAATAGGGACACCATTTGAAGATAAAATCAGAGGAAGATCTGCTGGAACCGACTTCCTACTTGAAAAAAACATCCCTTTTGTTTTATCAGCATTTAGGACAAGTTTGAGACGGAACAAATCTGACTGGATGATGTCAAAAGCGGATTGCAGTAACTGGAAAGCCTTAGCTACTGTTTTAGCTCGGCAGTAAACAACTGTATCATCAGCATAGAAATGTAAGGATGCATCAGGGATGCAGTGACCTACATTAGCTATGTAGATTGTAAAGAGAGTTGGTCCTAAAACTGAGCCTTGTGGTACACCATTTTTAACTGTTAAATAGCTGGAAGAAGTACCGTTATGTTGAACACATTGCCTCCGATTGGAAAGATAGTTAGAAAACCAACCGATGGTGTGATCAGAGAAACCGATTTCTGAGAGCTTATGACACAGGATGTTATGATCCACAGTGTCAAAAGCTTTAGACAGGTCTAAGAAAAGTGCAGCACAATAGTCCTTAGCATCCAATGCTTCAACAACATCATTCAGAACCTTCAGAGAAGCAGTTGTTGTGCTGTGTTTTTTCCTGAAACCAGATTGATGGAGAGGTAAGATGTTAAATGAGTCCAGATAATTTTTGATCTGAGAGTTTATCAGTTTTTCTAGAACCTTGGCTAAGATGCAGAGTTTAGAGATCGGTCGATAATTGTTCAGTGAGGTGGGGTCACCTCCCTTCAGCAAAGGAAGAACAAAGGCTGTTTTCCAAGCATCCGGAATGGTGTTTTGGCTTATGGACAGATTAAAGATGTGGGTCACAGGGACTGTGATGATATGAGCAGCCAGCCTTAAGAAATAAGGTGGAAGTTCATCTGGACCTGCAGATTTTTTAGGATCAAGATCATTTAACAGTTTATTTACCTCACTGACTGAGAACGGAGAAAAAGAGAAGGTGTGATTAACAGATGGTTGACTTGTAGGAGGGATTTGATTTGTAGAAGTTTGATTATTAGATAAAGTGGCTGATTTTCCGTTTGTAACTGTGTCAAATAATGAACTAGAAGCAACAAAATGTTTATTGAAACAGTTCAGGATCTCGTGCTTATTTGACACAGGAACAGAGTCAACAAGAAATTGTGATGGGAGGTCAGATGATTGGGGGGTGCCTGAGAGAGATTTGATGGTTTTCCAGAATTTTTTAGGATCGTTTAGATTTTTGGAGGTCTGAGATAAGAAGTAGTTACGTTTTGCGGCTTTGATGGCAGTTGTGCATTTATTCCTCAGCTGCCGAAATTTCAACCAATCAGTGTCTGAGTGTGATTTTCTTGCTGCGGCCCAAAGATGATCTCTCCAGTGCAGGAGATCAGCTAGTTCAGGAGTAAACCAGGGGCTGTCTCGGCCCTTTATCCTGAACTGCCGGAAAGAAGCATGCTTGTTTACCATCAATTTCTAAAAAGTTAAGTCATGTCCTCTGGACGGGTTAAAAAAATGAAATGGTAGAAACAGTTTGTCTTTTATCCAAGCTGTACTAAGCTCAAATAGCACCTTCTCATAGTGGACCAACCAGTTTGTTGTTGACATTGAAACTAGCTGTTCACGTGATTGATCCATTATTATTATTATTATTATTATTATTTTTTTTTTTATGAATTCAAGTTATTTTTATTCTTATTTTTTTTAATATTTTGTTACATTTTTGGGCTCTAGTGGCCTTTATTGCAGAGGGAGAGGGCGAAACGGGGCAGAGAGAAGGGAGAGACACTGCAGATAGAAGCTCTTCGGGTCTGGGACGTGAACCTGCGACGCCCGCAGAGAGGCTCAGCCTCAAGCATATGTGCCGCGCGCTTCACCACTACACCTTTAAGGGGCCTTTCTGGGTGGAGTTTGCATGTTCTCCCCGTGCATGCGTGGGTTTCCTCCGGGTACTCCGGTTTCCTCCCACAGACCAAAAAACATGCACGTTAGGCTGATTGGTGACTCTAAATTGACCCTAGGTGTGAGTGTGGATGGTTGTTTGGTGTGAGTGAGACAGGTCCCTCTTGTAAATGAGTCCCCGTGACTCAACGAGGCTAGCCTGTATAAATAAAGGTTGAATGAAACACCAAAGCGCCGGCTGATTGATCCATTATGAGAAGGTGTTATTAATAAGGCTGAGCTTAGTACAGCTCCTCAGTTTGAAGAATTTATGTCCCGCTTCAGAAAAAGGACTCCAACTCTCTGGACCCTCTGTTTTCATGTCTGGAGGACATCAAAGCCTGGATGGTTGTGAACTTTTTAAAGTTTAATGAGGGGAAGACTGAGGTGATGGTTTTTGGAAGCTCCACTGAGACTCCCAAGGTCAATGTTGGTTCCTTGGCTCAATACATCAGACCTATTGTTACAAACCTGGGGGTCAAGATCGATGCCGGACTAAAATTAGAAAACCACATCAGAGCAGTTGTTAAAACTAGTTTTTTCCATCTGAGGCAGCTGGCTAAGGTGAAGCCAATTCTTTCCAAGCAGCATTTTGAAACAGTAGTTCACGCCTTTGTGACCACACGGCTGGACTACTGTAATGCACTCTATATAGGAATCAGTGATTCATGTATCTCTCAGCTTCAGAGGGTACAGAACGCCGCTGCACGACTTTTAACTGGCACACGAAAGTTTGACCACATTACTCCTGTTTTAACCTCCCTGCACTGGCTGCCCGTACATTCCAGGATTCATTTTAAAGTTCTTTTATTTGCTTTTAAAGCGCAAAATGGTCTTGCCCCGCCCTATCTGTCCGAGTTGCTGCAGCCATACACACCCTCTCGATCCCTCAGGTCATGTGATCAGCTGCTCCTGAGTGTCCCAAAGACAAAACGCAAGCTCAGAGGAGACCGTGCTTTTGCTGTGGCAGCTCCTAAACTGTGGAACAACCTTCCCTTGAACATCAGACTCTTCCCTGTCTGTTTTTAAATCTCTTCTTAAAACCCATCTCTTCTCCCTGGCCTATGACACCATCTGCGATGTTGACTTTTAATAATTTTAGTCGCTTGTTTTATCTGATTGTATGATTCCTCAACTTTTATTATGTGACTCTTATTTATTTTAATCATTTTATTACCTGATTGTGATTGTTTTGTTGTGTATACAGCACTTTGGTCCTGTAGGTGTTTAAAGTGCTCTATAAATAAAGCTGGTATGGTATGGTAAGTCTTTCAGATGAAAGATGGAACATTTCTAAAAAAAAAAAAATTGTTTTTTGAACCCATCCAGATGACCTGACAATCATTTTTAGATTTTTCTACCTGGTTTATTGAACATGCATCAGGATAATCATCAATTTATTTTGATGTTTAAAGCATAGTGGACATTTCAAAATGTCTCTGATGCTTATATTTGAATAAATGTACAACAAACTTTGTACATATGTATTAAAAACATGTTATATAATTTATAAAACAATATCAAAGGAAGACATGTTCAAGTATCTCATGTGAGCAGGGAGACAACATATTGGTAGACAGTCACATGCCAGGAAAACAGAAAAGTGGGTGAATAATTTGTCCAACAGACAGCTCACCCAGCCAAAGACAATCATTGCCAGGGGGACTGAACTTTGCAGTTGCGCCAAGAAGACTTCCTCTGGTGGAGATGACCACAGTCACAGAATCAGACACCCGCAAAAACAAAATTAGTTATCTGAGTAGATTAGAGACATACCTTGGTCTGTGTTTGAATCATGAATCTTTAATTGTGCATCTAAACCGCCACTCCAGGAATGTGTCGGATCCTGCAAATAAAATGTGACATTATCTGCATAAACAAAGCTTAAAGGAGACCAAATATTGGTTTCATAAATTTTTATGGTGTGTCTGTGGGCTATCCAGACCATGTTCATTCAATTTAATACACAAAATAATTCTTAGATAATAAAATATCCCCTTTTTAGTTCTGCCTTTTCTCATTTCCGTTCTGAATAGGCTGTTTATGATAATAAGCTCTGAAGGCCACGCCCTTCAAAAATCTGTTTACATTAACTCCGCCCTCCAAAGGGTTTACGTTAGTGTAAAGGGTTAGAGTGGAGGGTCAGTTTAATACTGACCTCTTTATCCTTAATTAATCTACTTATTCAGATTGAATAGTAAATTCACGGATTCTGTTCTTTTTCAGTTTACCCAATATCTCTGTGATCTTTATGATGGATAAATAAACAGAGCCATTAAGTGACAAAGACGTTAACTTAGTTTGATATGTCAAAGAGACACTATCATTTATTTAGAATAAATCAACTAAATTAACACCATTACACTTGATTGACATGATTTCACTTTCTTTCAATTTAAAACGTCAGCACACTTAAATTCAACACAACAGACTTCAATATTGGATGTAAACATATTTAGTCTGAGGGCTCTTTAAACTTAAAATAGTTTCCAGCTTAGATTGAGAGGGGAAAGAATAGGAGGAAAGATTTAAGAAGAATTGGGAGGTTAAGAGAGGAAATTTATCTTGCATTTATGAAACCAGATGACACTCTTCCGTACGCGTCCAGCTAAGATATCATCACACCTCCAGCAAGCAAACAGCTGCTCCTTTACCTTAAGACGTCCGCCTTGGTTCTGGTAAAGAGCTGTGGTCAACTTTAGACTGACGAGTCGTCGGTCCCGCAAGTCCAAGCTGGACTCCACGCGTGTTTACCTTGTCGGTGTCGGTGATACTCGCTTTCATCGGCAAAAGTCGTGGCAGTCGTGGTTTCTTGGCTCAAGATAATTTATTCCAGGAAGGAATAACAAACGCTCGTTCGAGGTGGACTCATAACAGCCTGTTATCAGTCCTTAGCTGAAGACGCAGGTCGTTAGCTCTTGACCAAAACGTACCCAGCTCTTGGGAAAGGTTCACATCTCTTTGAAATTCCCAACAAACTCTGAGGAACCTGCTGGTTCCTTCCAAACTCTGCAAACTCTGCAGACTCTTGCAGACTCCTGCCGACTCTTGCAGACTCTGCGTTCCAGCCACAGCTAGAACTTAAAAAGCAGGAACAAAGAGAGGAGTGGACTTGCCTTATCAGGCCCAAGGTCACAGCCAGAGCAGAGAGAGCTTTGTTTAGGGAAAGGATAGACAAAGCTGGAGCCCTGCTCAGAGACTGTCTCTGAGTTTCTAAACAAAACCGTCCGGTCTCTGTGACCCGAAGGCTTCACCTTTAAACACAGCAGTGAAACACAGTTTAACTCTCACAGAATAACACAGCTTAAAAGCACACATCATGAAAATGACAAAAGTTATTCTTTTGATCACATCAGCCTAAAATCAAAGATAGAAATAGTCTCTTTTGGTGACTATATTTATCAGATTATAGCTAAATGAATGATTTTGTAGTAAATGTCTTGCTTTACTGAGTGGTCAGTAAAGGTCATCACTGGACAGTTCAAAAACCTTAATTTGACCCTGGGTAGGTCCATTACATCTCCCCCCTTTTGGAAGCCATCGCCAGTCCTTGGGGATGGGGTCCAACACGAAAGGAAACCTTGAACTGTCTTTGATCTTGAAGTAATCCAGCAAGTGGAAAGAAAAATCAAAAATTATAATCCCATAAAGTTTTTGGAAATTTCATACTGTTCAGAGGTAATCCCATTGCGAAAAGCTTTTACTCCTTTGGAAAACAAAGTCTGTTAACTCCTGGAAAACAAAGCCTGTGATCCCTTGGAAAGCAAAGTCTTATAATCCACAGCGGTAATTCCACAGCAGTAATTCCACAACGATTAGTTTTGTTGATTGATCAGCAACAATTGTTTTCATAATCAGCATGTAGAGGGGATCCCTCGATTGACGCAGAGGAGGCGACCCTTGGATGGAGGTTGAAGACCAAGCGTTGGAGCTGCAGGTCCCACATCGAAGGTTGTTGGCTGGTTGGTTTCCAGTCAGTGCCACTCTGGTTCTATGTGTCATGCAATTATGTGGTTTTTAGGTGGGCTTATGATTGGGATTTTACATTAAGCCTTACCTATATGCACCTGGTATGTAAGCTATCATGGTTTAGATCAGCTACAATTACCAATTAAGGGGTGGATCAATTCTGTAAAATTAGATATAGGGATCTGTACCTATAAAATTTTGGAGGGCTTCTGTAACGAAGGCCTCTAATTCCAAACTATTCCTCCATTCATTACTTAGTTTAGGTTAAACTAAAATAGAAAAATGAAATATAGTTTGATCTAAATGTCTGTTGTCTTTTAGACGAACGACGTAGGATTTGGTATTCCTAATAAATTTTGAAGTCTATGGCGAGACTCATCAAAATGAATAGATAATCTAGAATAGAAACGATCGAATCGGTTCAATTTAGAAATTATGAGACCAGTGTAGTTTATTGTACCTTGAGCAGCTTTAAACTACATTGACTCTTCGACGATTGAGATTTAACAAAACGAACTGCATGTTGGCATAGTTAAATCCATATCATTCATTAACCAATGTTAATACAAAACCTTTTTGGCTGGGAGTGTTCAGAACCAAAACAATATCTCAACTAACGACAACAGTAATGACTAAACAACACGGAAACAACGTTTCACTGCTTCGACACACTCTTGTCATCAGATTCCAAAGATGTAACACACAAGAAAACAGGTCTCAACTTTATGACCGAGGTCAAATTAAATCTCGTGGATTTAAACAGTTGTTAAGGTTAGTTTTTTGTTGTGAGTTTAGGCTTAGCGTTTCTAAGTTCAAATTGGACAATGTGACTTATAGGGTGGGAAATTACGGTAGTTTAAACCTGATTAGTTTATTTACTAACTTGTGCTTGGACGACCTTATTATCCCATGAAGTCGGTGTGTTTGTGAGATCTTTGTCTTTTGTGGAGTCATTGAACGCCTTGTAAGGTTTGATCTGATTTCGATGTACCCATTTAGCAATTGGCTCTTTGCGGCCTTTGCTGATTTTGATTTCGTAGACGACTGAGGACACTTTGTCTGTTATCAGATGAGGTCCAGTCCACCTGGGCATTAGTTTGCGGGCGAGAGTTCCGGTCCCGGACTCTCCTTTCCCGGTTGTTGGGGCGAACGTATAGTACCAGACTCTGTCTCCCACTTGGAGTTCATTATGAGAGGCCTTCTGGTCGTAGTACGCCTTGCGTCCTTCAGCGGATTTTTCCAGGTTTTTCTGGGCGAAAGCAAAAGTGTTTCTGAGGTGTACATTCAAATCTTTGTCTTTGGCATGGCCTAACATCACCCCCCTTTGGTCATGGGGGACCACGAACACAGGTGAGGACGTCCGTCCATGGGCACAAGTTAGGATGCCACCGTTTAGTTTAAGCTGTTCGCGCAGCTGAGAGAAGACGGTACACAGGAATCGTTTAGGTTTTGGCCAACGTATCTTCTTACGTTTACCTCTTTCCGTGTAATTCAGGTGTGTCACAACCGTCGGCGCAGTCGCAGGTGTGTCTGATTGTACAGACTGCGACGGGTCACTGTCGTTGTGTGTCTTCCCACCTCTCGACTGAAGAGAGGCTCTTTGAGTCTGTAAAAACTATGTCATTTCTGATTAGTTCTAGACACAAATGTTCCTGAACCAAGGTTTCATCGAAAGCTTGGCTGATAGCCGATTTACCTGTCCCAGAGGACAGTACAGCGTCTTCGGTGTGGGATCCGTGGATCTCAACACCTTTCACTACCTGTGGTAGGCAGTGGTCAGGGAGTGCTGAATGTGTCAGCTCACAGAGGAGGTTCTCTTGTTGGGCCAGAGTTTGGTCCAACTTTTGGGTCTCTTCTGTCTCACCTGTAGTTGAAGGTTCACTTACCGGGCTCTCGTCCTCGGATGAGCAGTCCCTTGTGTCCTCTGCGGTACCTGCGGTTAGGCAGTCTGTATCGCAACTAGGAAGCACTTTTATTGGCAGGGGTTTTCTCACTGTGCTCCACATTTTCCGTCGACCATAATCTATAATCGCGTTGAAGCGGTTTATAAAATCTTGGCCAACCAAAAATGGGAATGAGTCAAGTTTAGACACGTACACCGGGTGGCGTAGTGTCATTTCGCCAATCTGCATGTGAACCATAGCCATAGCTGTTAGGGTTGTTCTCGTCTCTGCGAGACCCTGTAGCTCAATAGCACATTTCTCAAAGGGTATTTGCCTGTCAACACCGTTAGCGGCGGTCCTCAGCTCCTCGAACAGCTTGGCCGACATAATAGTTATATCAGAACTGCCATCCAGGAGGGCTTCACGCTCAAGGACACCTTCCAGTGTGATAGGCAGGTAAGCTTTCTTAGCCACCCCCCTTTGTATAAAGTTACACAGAAACCTCACAGGTCTTGGCCCACGTTTCTGTTCACGTGTGACTCTGTCTGTGTAATCTTGTTTACTGTCAGCATCTTGTTGGCTGTCAGCATCATGACCTTCAGGATGTTGTTGTGTGTCAGCAATTGGTTTGCTGTCAACATCCATGGCAATGTTGGTAGTAGTGTGCGCTGAGTTATTTGTGTGCTCTGAGTCTTTGTGAAAGACAGTGCTACACATCGCTCCAGGTTGGTCAATGTTGATAGTGTCATTATCAATGATAACGCCACTCATTGTATCAGGTTGGTCAAGCACAGTAACATTCAAATCTACTGACAAACTACTTACTTCCTCTGTCTCTTCCGAGCATAGAGGTGTTGGGCCATTATTCCGGGACATTCGTGACTCTTTGCCTGTCTTGAACTGTTCTGTTCGAGGCGCGGGAGGTGCAGTTCCAAGGCTCAGGGGTTTCTGTTGGGACCACGCATAGTTACATGAGTATAGGTCCTCATCCTTCAATTTCTTTTGAAGTCCACCCACCGATGGACCTTGGTTTTCACCCATCTGGTTCGATCTGAACCGTTGTGGGTCTCTTAGAGAGTGAACACCTACCTTTTGTGGTTCGTTGCTTGTCTCAGATTTTTCAATCTGAGGTGCTTCAGGGGCGGGGCTCCCTTTAAACCATTTTGAGTCACTGTTCCAACTGGTACCAACATTTCGGTGTATGTCAGTTTGAAAATCTTGTTCATTCTTGCTAGTATTATCCAACTCTTTTAACAACCGACGCGTGTTCTCCACCACTTCTGAGGTCAGAAGACCTTTGAGACGACGGTGTATCAATTCAATCTTTGCTTTGCGCAGCTGGTTATTGGTGTGCGCTGAGTTATCAAAGACAATGTCACGCATTGTACCAGTTCGGTCATCCGCTATATCATTCAAGTTTTCAAACAACCAACTTATGTCCACTATCTCCTCAGAGCTTAGTGGTGCGTTGCCTTTTTCCTGGAACTTCTGTGACCTTTTGCTACTCCCGGACTGTCCAGTCCGCAGTGCGGGGGCAGGGCCTTTGCTCGGTGTAGACCGCGGAGGGTCACTTAAAGAGCGGGCGTCCACCGTTTGTGGTTTTTTGCTTATCTCGGGCAGCTTTGTCCGAGGTGCAGGGACAGGGCGTGTGCTCGTCCTTCTCAACCATATTGGGTCTCTTAACCACTTCGGGTCATTGTTCCAGCGGACACCTTCATGTCGTGGTTTTTTAGTTCGAAAAACATGTTTCTTCTCGCCTTTTTTAGGAGAGGGAGTTGATGAACTTGTCCCTTCCAGCTCCAGCGAGTGGGATTTGACCTTGTCTTGGTAATGTAGTTCACGCTCTGGTTTTGTTTTTAACCAGATCGGGTCAGGGAGTTGACGAACATCAAAACCATTTATAGCACGCCGTTTTATTTTTAATTGCTCAATCTCACTTTTTAACTCAAGTTGTTCTTGTTGAAAATTTTCTCTTCTGCGAATGTTATCTTGCCTTAACAATTCAAGTATTTCAGTGAGCAGCTGTAAAGCTTCATCACAATCGTTATCTCCCATCTTTTTGTTTTGAATTCGTTTGATCTCACGTTTTAACTTAAGTTTTTCTTGTTGAAAAGTTTCTCTTCTGCGAATGTTACTAAGCCTTAACGATTCAAGCTTTGCTGTGAGCAGCTGTAAAGCTTGATCATAATTGTTATCTCCCATCTTTTAGTTTTGATTTTGTGTGAAAAAAATCAAAAGATTGTTCTCATGTTAGTGTTTGCAAATAAATATTCACTTTTAATGTAGCACTGAGTCAAATAAACTAATCAGCTGAGGTTTACGCGTTTCACTGTGTAATAAGTATTCATAGGTACCTTATATCAGGTTTTTACCCTCAATGAACTTTGTAAAAGTTAAATGCACTCTTGCAGTGTTAACTTTAAAATAGAACTTACGTTCAAACAACAGTTACTAACTAACCCAAGCAGCCTGATTTCCGTTTTTTCTTACTCAAACGCTTATAAAAGAGGGCTGACTTAAATGCAATGACTTCACTAAAATGTGACAGGATGCTTTTATTTTGCTCCAAGAGAATGTATTTCAGATTCAGTAGAACTGTTTTGAGTTGCCGCAGTTATCTGGATTGAAAAATGTAATTTTGTTTGTTATTTTAAACTTTTTATTTAAAATAAACTGGAGTCATTAATTGTACACAGAAAAACGTTAAAAATGCCATTTTAACTAAAAGTGTACAGATGTACACACCAATTCTGTTTAAAATTCAGAGATGTGAAGAGCTTAATGTGGAAATTCTCTGTTCTCCATCATTTTTTTTTTTTAATTTGAAAATCAAATAAAAAAAATGCTTTTTGAGTGTTTTTTTAAATCCCTTCAGTATTTAAAATGAGCACAAATTGTGTGTCTGTACCTCTGTTATACTAAAATTTGTATTTAGAATAAACAGGAGTTTTTGTTTGCGTACAGAACAATTTTAAAAGCTGGTAATTTCACCATAAAAATGCTGACTTTTTTATGATGTTTTTGAGAAAACTCATCTGTCAACGTCTTTTAACCAACAGGGGGCAGCTTCGAGTCTTAATGTTTGTTATCACGAGGAGACTAAATTTTTCATTCAGTATTTAAACTAAAACTACCTTTTAGAGTTAGTTTCTAGTGTGTTCGTGATAAACGCTCGAACTGCGGTCTTGTCAGAGACAAATTTATGTTGTTAGACAGTTTAGATGGCTTAAATTGAGTTTTTTAAACTTTTAGTGAAACCACTTTTCACCGTGTGTGTGTGAACTGCGTCTGCTTGTCACTCAAAGTGCATCAGGAAATGACGACACAAATAGGCGGGTCGACGCAGCGCGTCACCAGCTCTGCTGTGCTGAGCGAGGCGGAGCTCGCTACACAGATACGTGACGTCAACCAATCAATCACAGCGCTTGTAGTCCTTTTCCCAAGCAACCATGGTGAATGTAGTTCTTTACCTTCGACCAATGCAGTACCGGAAATGACGACAAAGTGGGTTGGTCGCAACGGCGTGCGACGTGATTGACAGCTCACAACAGCGAATCAGCGTTCGCTACAAGAGTGATTGACAGCACACAATAGCGAATCAGCGTTCGCTACACGAGTGATTGACAGCACACAGTACTCGTTTCATCCAATCACAGCTCATAAACAAACATGTAGAACACGTTGCTTAACGTTAGCTTGCACAGCAGACCACAACTTCATAGACTCTTAAAACAACTCAAACGCTACAATTTAACTTCCCAAAATTCTGAAACATGCGGCGCGCACATCTAGACAGGCAAACTTAGTTACGCTCAGTAACACAGCACTGCAGCTGTTTGAACAAACACGGACTCTCTCGGAGCGCGTTCAGGTCGGTTCCGTCCACTTTAAAGGAGCAGAATTCGGGTTTCAGAACCACTATCCGACACGTTCTAACAGTATATGCTTCTTTGACCTGCTCTAAAATGTAAAATACCACAACAGCAATCTTGTAGATGTTAAATTAGCTTTCAGGCTTCTGACTCGGCGGTCAAACAAAGCGTTGTACAGGAGTCTGCGTGAACTGGACCGAAACAGGACCAGAACCACCACAGACCACGGCTGACAAAACTTCACCTGAATGCTTCCAACAGCGTCTAACAGAGATGAAACAATAACAATCTCACAGCTTCAAATGATAAAAACATGCAGAATCTGCCTGCTTTGAACACTTCCAGCCAAAATCATTATCCTCAGAGTTTAAAACTTGGATCCTTTTATGCAAACATGACGTTACAGTTCATGACTGAGACCACAGATATCAATAAACTTTCAGAACCACGTACGAAGGCCACCAGATGTAAGAATTATGAGGAGGTCAATATTAATACTGACCTCTTTATCCTTAATTAATCTACTTATTCAGATTGAATAGTAAATTCACGGATTCTGTTCTTTTTCAGTTTACCCAATATCTCTGTGATCTTTATGATGGATAAATAAACAGAGCCATTAAGTGACAAAGACGTTAACTTAGTTTGATATGTCAAAGAGACACTATCATTTATTTAGAATAAATCAACTAAATTAACACCATTACACTTGATTGACATGATTTCACTTTCTTTCAATTTAAAACGTCAGCACACTTAAATTCAACACAACAGACTTCAATATTGGATGTAAACATATTTAGTCTGAGGGCTCTTTAAACTTAAAATAGTTTCCAGCTTAGATTGAGAGGGGAAAGAATAGGAGGAAAGATTTAAGAAGAATTGGGAGGTTAAGAGAGGAAATTTATCTTGCATTTATGAAACCAGATGACACTCTTCCGTACGCGTCCAGCTAAGATATCATCACACCTCCAGCAAGCAAACAGCTGCTCCTTTACCTTAAGACGTCCGCCTTGGTTCTGGTAAAGAGCTGTGGTCAACTTTAGACTGACGAGTCGTCGGTCCCGCAAGTCCAAGCTGGACTCCACGCGTGTTTACCTTGTCGGTGTCGGTGATACTCGCTTTCATCGGCAAAAGTCGTGGCAGTCGTGGTTTCTTGGCTCAAGATAATTTATTCCAGGAAGGAATAACAAACGCTCGTTCGAGGTGGACTCATAACAGCCTGTTATCAGTCCTTAGCTGAAGACGCAGGTCGTTAGCTCTTGACCAAAACGTACCCAGCTCTTGGGAAAGGTTCACATCTCTTTGAAATTCCCAACAAACTCTGAGGAACCTGCTGGTTCCTTCCAAACTCTGCAAACTCTGCAGACTCTTGCAGACTCCTGCCGACTCTTGCAGACTCTGCGTTCCAGCCACAGCTAGAACTTAAAAAGCAGGAACAAAGAGAGGAGTGGACTTGCCTTATCAGGCCCAAGGTCACAGCCAGAGCAGAGAGAGCTTTGTTTAGGGAAAGGATAGACAAAGCTGGAGCCCTGCTCAGAGACTGTCTCTGAGTTTCTAAACAAAACCGTCCGGTCTCTGTGACCCGAAGGCTTCACCTTTAAACACAGCAGTGAAACACAGTTTAACTCTCACAGAATAACACAGCTTAAAAGCACACATCATGAAAATGACAAAAGTTATTCTTTTGATCACATCAGCCTAAAATCAAAGATAGAAATAGTCTCTTTTGGTGACTATATTTATCAGATTATAGCTAAATGAATGATTTTGTAGTAAATGTCTTGCTTTACTGAGTGGTCAGTAAAGGTCATCTCTGGACAGTTCAAAAACCTTAATTTGACTCTGGGTAGGTCCACTACATTAGCATTTCTTGCACTTTAGAAATGGCTAGTGCAAGCTTACCGAAAGCCGTATACGCGCGCCGCCATTTGCTGCACCTGTTAGCATTAGCCCACCCGAATCCGAGGCTAATGTAAGCTCGTTCCTCCTCCGCCTGCTTAGCTCCGCTTAGCTCCGCTCGTTGCATGCGGCGCTTTGGGAGCGATCGCAGACACATACACAAAGTTCACCGAGTGTTTCCAGATAATTTATCCGTATGAGGGATCGGAGCATGGTCCTCAAAAGCTAGCAGCTCCCGGCGGCAGATGGTCCCTTCGCCGGCATGTCCAATCCCCGCCTGCTTTGCTCCGCTCGTTGCATGGTCAGGCAGCGGTGATCTGCTCGTTTTACGTCTGCCGGCTGCTCGTTGGGAGCGATCGCTAATACGCTAAAAATGGAACTAAAACGTAAAAATAACAATTATACTTTATTTATAAAGCCATTTAAAACAACCACAGCTGCAACAAAGTGCTGTACACATGAAATTAAGAACATTTAAACAAAAGATGAGATGAAATCAAGAAAAACAAGCATCACATCTTTTATACTGAAGTGGGTTGAGCCTAACCAGGGGTTGCTAGGTGAGGGGCTGGACTCAGGTTTGGGGTGGGTTGTCCTACGGCTTGTGACATCACAAACCGCAGGATTTGAAAACGAGACATTTATATCCCTGAAAAATAAATCTACTTAGAGTAAATATACCACTGGGTGCATTTCTTTGGCCCTAGGACTGTTTTTTTAAGAAGTACCAAAGTAGAGTAAAAAAAAAACATTAAAAAGTGAATTTTGCATCTGTGGTCCCCTTTAAATTACGGTGTGGCAACTGGACACCTAAACAAACATTTGCAACCTACCTGGTACATGTAAAGCTCAGTTAAGAACTAGAGCTGTGTGCTTGTACAAAGTACTTCATCTGCATGGTGTTTCTTTCAACATCATAAAGACAAACAGTGCAATCCCAAGAGGAGACCAAGAGGTACTGGGAATTAGTCGAACTGAACTTGACAGCAATTCCATTCTCTGGTCCCTGGTTAAGCTCGCATTCATTTGAGACTGTCATCTGAAGAAGAGGAAACATAAAATCATATTGTATTTGGCTTATGTAAGAGTAACACGTGCTGCAGCTCCAAGATGGCCGCTTACCCTCAGCTGACGGTCATCCACCTGACGAGCTCCAACCATACTTAAGGCTGCAGTCGAGTTCTACTCTTCGCTGGAGCATTGATTCTTTGTTATTGTTACGTCCCCTTTGAACACAACATATTTAATGGACACAAGACAAAAAGAAGGTTTAAAAAAAGTTTATTTTTCAGCTTATTTTTCCCAGGCAAGGTCCCCGCAGCCATTAAAAGCTGGAGAAAATAATTTTTTAAAAACCTTCTTGTTGTCTCGTGTCCTCTTAAATATGCTATGTTCCTTGTGGAAGTAACATATAAATGGGGCTCGTCTGGGATAAGACACATATTGAGCTCATCGTACCCTCATTATTTAGACATATTAATGGGGGCTTGTTAAAACGCGATATTATTTTTGTGGTTACTTTTTTGAGCACAGTTCTGTGCGTCTTGGGCACAGCTGGCGTACATTAAAGTGTTTGATTAGGTTAGACAAATCTGCTGTTGTTCTGTTTCATGCAGAGAGTTTTGAGTAATTGTGGCTGTTTCCACAGTGCTGACATGAAGTTTAACCTGGAAACTTTGTTGTTTGTCCCTCATTTTTAACATATTAATGGGGGCTTGTCACAGAAAATACTAATTGAGCTGGTTTTACCCTAATTTTTAACCATATTTTTGAGGGCTCGTCTTGTTTGGTGAAATTTGTGTGAAGCATTTTTCAGCTGTGTGTGCTGCGTTTGGTGCGTTCAGGCGCAGCTGGCGCGCATTTTGTTTTGATTGCAGTAGTCTGTTGTGCAGGAAGGCTTTGGTGGGGAACTGTTTAACTGTTTTGTTGGTCTATAAATATGGATTTTGACCTTTGTAGTTTGGTTGAACAACCCACATTTGATACCTTTTTAAACTGTACATAAAACAGCTGCTGTGTGGGCCAATCATTAAAAAATTTCTGTTAACAAACTTGCTGAAGAAGGAATAATTGAAGGAGTTGTTGACAAGATTGAGCTATTTTCCAGCTGCACTTTTTTCTAAGAGTCCTGAAGGGTCTCCATGTAAAACTTCGGGGAACATGATGCGGTACGTTTCTTATACATTGACTTGTTTTTGTATAATGCGTTTAAATTATGTAGTTGGTATGTGGTGTTTAACCCGGATGAGTTTTGTTGGCACTCACTTTCGAGAAGTCTTGTGCTTTGGGTTATGCATTTGTATTACTATTTAAACTACGTGTACGCCTATTTTTTTTAACATGAGTCGTGTATGACAGAATATTTTACATATTGATTGGACTTTGTATGTGGACTGTGTTGTGTTAATTTTCTTATGTTTATATGGTGCGGGCATCTTCTTTTTTTAACCTGTCTGCTGTATTTGCAGTGAACAACCCACCGCAGAGGTTGGGGGTAGCTGATGCAGACACGGGAGGAGCTGTCCGGTGCTGAACCTTTGGCCGAAGCTTTTCTCATGATTTTAGTCATGTTGTTGTTGTGTTTGTATGGGTGATGAGCTAGGTAGAATAGCTGCATCATCCCATGCAAAAACTTAGGGTTTGGATGTTATGTACCAGGGCACATTATTATTTAAACCCCAGTATGTTTTGTTTATGTTGGCTGCCAACCTGGCCACACTGTTAAAGGAACTTTTGAAAGCCTGTATATAATCAGTACACCCACCCCCCCACTTACGAACGGGTTCCGGACCTAAGAACGTTTGCAGGTCGATCTGTTCGCAGGTCGGTCCGTCCGTCCACTCGTCACTCGGGGATGTACTGTATTATTTTTTTTGTGGTACCAAGTACTGTACTTCGCCTATCCTAACACACCTAACACAGTGTAATTAATTAATACAGTACAGTAATAAAAATATAAATTAAATAAAAATATAATTTCTTACTTTGAGGTGGTCAAAGCCGCTGCTGCGTCCCGTGTTAGCTTCTGGAGCTAGCCAGGCCGGAGGTGTTCGCGCGGCGGCCTGGCGATGACTGAGCGATCGGCGATAAATCCGCGGCTGCCTGAGACATCCACAGAGTTCACAGAGACGTTTCCAGCTAGTAATTAATCCATATGAGGCGATCCTGGGTCAGCAGTCTTCAAAGGCCGGCTGCCGGCAGCCGTGACTGACCTAAAATGGCCTCCGGTGTTCTGCTTTAACTTGTGACCGTGTAAACTGGAGACCTTCAAAGGCCGGCTGACTGACCTAAAATGGCCTCCGGTGTTCTGCTTTAACTTGTGACCGTGTAAACTGGAGACCTTCTTCTTGTAGCACAATTATTGCGCAATCATGACAAAAATGATCAGAAATGATCATTTTTATCATAATTATTATTTATAAAGCCTTTAAAACAACCACAGCTGCAACAATGTGCTTTACACATGAAATTAAGAACATTTAAACACCAAAAAAAAAAAAAGTTTATTTTTATTTTTTATTTTTACAGTAATTTCATATTTTTATTAAATATGATACGTTCGTAGGTCCGGGTTGCCGTAGGTCAATGGAGTCGTAGGTAGGGGGTCACCTGTATTAATTACATCTGCTAAAAGTCCGCCTATAAATACGCTGGATGAAGACAGCAGGGTGCGGAGGTTTGGAGGCTGTGCTTCTTTGCCTGCTCCTCGCCACTTGGTTGTCACTCCTGAGGGAGTTATGTGCTATGAGCAGGTGAGTGCTCATTCTGGCTCTAGTGAATCTAGCAGCTTGGGTTTTGGTTGCCCATGGAAGGCTTAGTAGTTTTTAGCTGTGCACCGACTGTTGGACTGTTTTTTTTTTTTTTTTTTATTATAAAAAATAATTCATTCAAAATTATTCACAATTCAATGTATATTGTACATACATACATCAAAGTTCTATAATGTCCTTCATGTAACAAAAATGATTTTTTTTTTTACTTTAGACGTCTGTTATTTCCAATATTCCAAATGATTCAAGTGGTCCAAAGATGTCTTCACACAGTTGCTTGTCCACACAATACAAAGTTCTACAGTGTCCTTGCATCATTCCAATGAACAGTTTCCAGCGATCCAGGGATTTATTTTCATAGAGCTTAAAGTTCCTGCAGGTGTAGATGGAGTGTCTGGTAACTGACAGTATGATATTGCAGAGGAGATAGTGATTGTGGTTTTGTCGTTGATAGGATTTCTGAAGTCCAAAGAGTCTCATCCAGTTCCATTCTTTGTCGTTCTGGGGTTTAATATTGCAGGTGTTTTCCAGTAAGTCTCTGATCTTGTCCCATAAGATGGTGCAACCAGGACAGCAGAGGAACAGGTGCTCTAATGTCTCGGGCTCTGAAAGACAAACTGTGCAATCTCTGCTAAATTTTTCTTTATTGATTTGGTGCAGGATGACACCAGTAAATATTCTCCTGTGTCTTAACAAAAAATCTGTATTGTTTGCTTGTTTGTGACTGAACTTAATGTGTAAATTTGACCAAATATCATGGACTGGTGGATTTTGAAATATTTCAGACCATTTTTTGTTTGCAGTAGGTTCTTGAACAATTTGTGAAATTATTAGAATAGAAATTAGTTGGACTGTTTTAACGTGGGTTTTGACTTGGTGAGTTCGGTAGTCCTGTTTTCGCCTTATTGTTACCATAGCGGGGTGTTTAAACAGGTAGTTCAATGCTGGGAGAGGCTTTAACGACCCTACAGGGGTTGGCCCCCTTCCGGTATCGTTTTATTCTTTTTAGCTGGCTCACCAGGTCCAACTTTTGTTTGTACTTTGTTTTATTTGGGACACGGGGAACCTGAAGGTGAACTCAAGTTTTTTAATATTTTTCCTCCACAGAAAGGAGCTGGCTGCCTGAACCATGCCCGCAGCCATTAAAAGCAGGAGAAAATAAACTTTTTAAAACCTTCTTGTTGTCTCGTGTCCTCTTAAATATGCTATGTTCCTTGTGGACGTAACATATAAAAGCAGCAAAAATTGGAGTTACAGGCTGAGGTTCGTCTGAAAGAATTAGAACATGGTGCTGATTTTTCTCAGCCACCTACTCATGACTTTGACGTAAGTAAACATGTTCGGTTTGTGCCACCATTTAATGAGCGTCATGTTGACAAGTATTTTACTACGTTTGAAAGAGTGGCGTGCACATTGAAATGCCCAGAAAATGTTTGGACGTTAATGTTATAATGTGTGTTGAAAGGGAAAGCACAAGATGCTTATGCTTATTTTTCTGTGACAGACGGCGTTGATTTTGAGAAAGTGAAACAAGCTATTTTACGGGCTTATGAATTAGTTCCGGAAGCTCGTCAGAAGTTCCAGAAATTAAGAAAACTGTATAATCAAACATATTTGGAATTCGTTAGAGAAAAATAAATTCTCTTTGATCGTTGGTGCGCCGCGAATGCTGTGACTGGCTTTACTCAGCTTAAACAGCTGATTTTGTTAGAGGATATTAAGAATTGTTTGCCGGAGAAAGTTGCCACTTATTTAAATGAAAATAAAGTGTTGGAGGTTTCTAAAGCAGCAGTTCTTGTTGTCGAAAATATGTTGACGCATAAAACTGAAAGTTATGCACCATAACTCATGTTCTCTGAAGGAAGGGAACGAGGTGCAACATACTTGCTATGGGAATTGCGCCCCCGCGCGATTACCTGAAGGAATATACTCACGCCTTTACGGCTAGGGGCGTCACCGCCGCGCCAGAGGCCCCGCCCTCTGGTTACTTAAGCGGCGTGCGCCCCTCCATCTTCCTCTTGAAAGAGTGCACTTCACGAGCTTTCAGCATTGAAAAGGGCCAGTTATGTTGCACCTCGTTCCCTTCCTTCAGGGAACATGAGTTATGGTGCATAACTTTCAGTTCCCTTTCAGTCATGTTCTCTCCGTGCAACATACTTGCTATGGGAACGTAATCCATTCACGCCCTTGAAATGCTCAGTAAAATGCATGCTAAGGATAAACGTCTGCCTCTTGATCAGTAGGTACCCCAAGGTTACTTTCTACTGAATGTTAGAAAGAACAGCCTGAGTGACATCACCTGCAGTAACATCCAAACTGTAATGCCTTGCAAAAGTATTCAAGGAACTCCAATTCGCTGTATATTGTACATACATACATCAAAGTTCTATAATGTCCTTCATGTAACAAAAATTATTATTTTTTTTTTACTTTGACGTCTGTTATTTCCAATATTCCAAATGATTCAAGTGGTCCAAAGATGTCTTCACACAGTTGCTTGTCCACACAATACAAAGTTCTACAGTGTCCTTGCATCATTCCAATGAACAGTTTCCAGCGATCCAGGGATTTATTTTCATAGAGCTTAAAGTTCCTGCAGGTGTAGATGGAGTGTCTGGTAACTGACAGTATGATATTGCAGAGGAGATAGTGATTGTGGTTTTGTCGTTGATAGGATTTCTGAAGTCCAAAGAGTCTCATCCAGTTCCATTCTTTGTCGTTCTGGGGTTTAATATTGCAGGTGTTTTCCAGTAAGTCTCTGATCTTGTCCCATAAGATGGTGCAGCCAGTACAGCAGAGGAACAGGTGCTCTAATGTCTCGGGCTCTGAAAGACAAACTGTGCAATCTCTGCTAAATTTTTCTTTATTGATTTGGTGCAGGATGACGCCAGTAAATATTCTCCTGTGTCTTAACAAAAAATCTGTATTGTTTGCTTGTTTGTGACTGAACTTAATGTGTAAATTTGACCAAATATCATGGACTGGTGGATTTTGAAATATTTCAGACCATTTTTTGTTTGCAGTAGGTTCTTGAACAATTTGTGAAATTATTAGAATAGAAATTAGTTGGACTGTTTTAACGTGGGTTTTGACTTGGTGAGTTCGGTAGTCCTGTTTTCGCCTTATTGTTACCATAGCGGGGTGTTTAAACAGGTAGTTCAATGCTGGGAGAGGCTTTAACGACCCTACAGGGGTTGGCCCCCTTCCGGTATCGTTTTATTCTTTTTAGCTGGCTCACCAGGTCCAACTTTTGTTTGTACTTTGTTTTATTTGGGACACGGGGAACCTGAAGGTGAACTCAAGTTTTTTAATATTTTTCCTCCACAGAAAGGAGCTGGCTGCCTGAACCATGCCCGCAGCCATTAAAAGCAGGAGAAAATAAACTTTTTAAAACCTTCTTGTTGTCTCGTGTCCTCTTAAATATGCTATGTTCCTTGTGGACGTAACATATAAAAGCAGCAAAAATTGGAGTTACAGGCTGAGGTTCGTCTGAAAGAATTAGAACATGGTGCTGATTTTTCTCAGCCACCTACTCATGACTTTGACGTAAGTAAACATGTTCGGTTTGTGCCACCATTTAATGAGCGTCATGTTGACAAGTATTTTACTACGTTTGAAAGAGTGGCGTGCACATTGAAATGCCCAGAAAATGTTTGGACGTTAATGTTATAATGTGTGTTGAAAGGGAAAGCACNCAAGAACATGTTTTTCCCAGGACAGCCCCCTTCATATTCATCCAAACATTGATCTTTCTTCTGCAGAGGGCATGGGTGTCATGTACACACACTGTGATGCCTGCAGATGCAAGAAAACGCCTCCTGCCTAATTAGAAGAAGCTCAACACTTTCCTCCCTGCTGAGAAGGCTTGACACCGCACGACCTGTGTGACTCAAGCTTCATCGTCCAAAGAAAAAATGTGATAATGTTTTGTGTTTGTTTGTGTTTACCGTTAGCAAAAACCTCATGACAGACTTTAATTGAATTCTTAGAAAACAACAATTGAATCAAGTTGAAGTTTTGAAGTCAGCTCCATTCAAAATGGCACCGCAGCTAATCAGCACATCAAACACATAACTGGTTTTAACCCAGTGCCTGTGCTCCTGGAGACTGACTTTTCCATCCCTGCTCTGTTCGACATGTGTCACAGAGCAGCGGACGCACTAAAGATCCCATGGCCGGAGCCTCCTCCTCGTCAACATAAAGGCAGTGGGACTCGACGTGGCAGTGATAATGCATATGGTTTAGCACCCTCTTTCAATACTATTTTGTATTCTCCTTTAAGGAGACCCAGCCCTGTAAATACTTTGGGGTACAGTTTTTTCATGTCAGCCTCCAGCTCTTTAACATTGTCTATGGGGTGCAGCAACCCTAAAGCTGAAATAGCTGGGAAGCCTAGTAATGGAGTCGACAGTCTCTGTATGACATACACTGGCTGTGTTGTAGTTTTGTCTTTGTATTTCATGAGAGCGTTGAACTGACCTTTCACTTGCAGGGCTTCACCACCTGGACCACACAAGGGCTTGTCTGCTTTGGTAAGTGGGCCATGTGTGTCTTTCGAGTAGGTGGCTGTTGGTATCACAGTCACATCTGCTCCCGTGTCCAGCTTGAATGTGATGTTTTTGCCGTTGATTTCCAGCGTTTTTTTCCAGTTGTTGGGGCGTTCTCCTGCTGATACTGCTCCCAAAAACAGTTTGTCGTCCTCCCGTGCGACGTCCTCATCCATCTGGACTGCTCCCACTCTGGCTGATCTGCACACAGCTGCAAAATGTCCCTTCTTTCTGCATTTCCTGCACTCTGCGTCTCGTGCTGCACAGTTCACTTTGTTATGTGCAGGTGATTTACCACAGCGTCCACAGTACTTGTATCCTTTTTGGATTTCACTCTGTCTGTCTGTTTCGTGTGGTTTATGTGCTCGGTTGTCGCTGAAAGTTCTTTTCTTGAAATTTAATAAGTCCACATTAGCATGCTGTGTTGCTCCCGTCGTCTCTCTCACGATCGGTTGTTGTTTCTTAATCTCTTCATGTCGTCTTATTTGTTGCACCGCCTTTTCTAACGTTAGTTCACTGTCCATCTGCAGTTTCTCCGACAGGCCCTGGTGCTGTATGCCCGCCACCAACCTGTCTCTTATCATCTCATCTTGCAGTGGTCCATACTGGCAGTTTTCTGCTAACTTATAGACTGCGCCTATGAAGGATTCAGCTGATTCACCAGCGTCTTGGTTTCTTTTGTTAAAACGTGCCCGCTCATATATGACGTTGTATTTGCCAATAAAGTGTCTGTCAAAAGCTTCTTTTACACTCTTGTATTTCTTAAGCTCATCCTGACTCAATCCCAGTGTTCCTAAAATGTCATCCGCTTTATCGCCCATCGTGTAAACTAATGAGTTCACTTGATAGCTTTCGTCTTTACCGTCCAATCCGGCTGCTATCCGAAACCTTTCGAAGCGGCGAATCCAGTTGGGCCATGACGAATAATCACTGAAATCCAAGTTTTCAGGTGGGTTGATCGAGAACAGGGAATCCATCCTCTGTTCGTCGTGTCCGCGGCGTTAGCTTAGCAGTGTCGTCCACGGGCGTTAGCCTAGCACACTCGTTCACTGCCGCGCCAGAGGCCCCGCCCTCTGGTTACTTAAGCGGCGTGCGCCCCTCCATCTTCCTCTTGAAGAGTGCACTTCACCGAGCTTTCAGCATTGAAAAGGGCCAGTTATGTTGCACCTCGTTCCCTTCCTTCAGGGAACATGAGTTATGGTGCATAACTTTCAGTTCCCTTTCAGTCATGTTCTCTCGGTGCAACATACTTGCTATGGGAACGTAATCCATTCACGCCCTTGAAATGCTCAGTAAAATGCATGCTAAGGAGAAACGTCTGCCTCTGATCAGTAGGCATCCCAAGGTTACTTTCTACTGAATGTTAGAAAGAACAGCCTGAGTGACGTCACCTGCAGTAACATCCAAACTGTAATGCCTTGCAAAAGTATTCAAGGAACTCCAATTCGCAGCAGCGCAGATGTCTGCAACTGGTATACCCTTGAACAAAGACCAGGAAGTGGCAAGGCCCCTAGTGGAGTGAGCGTGCACTCCAGAGGGTGCCTGCTGACCTTTACTACTGTAGGCCCTTTTAATGGCCTCAGTCACCCAGTGTGAGAGGCGTTGTTTTGATAGGGCTCTCCCGGTAGCAGGTGCTGCAAAGCAGACAAACAGTTGGTTTGTTCTTCTCCATTCGGCTGTTCTCTGCATGTAGGTGCGTAAAGCCCTCACTGGGCAGAGAGCCTGTAGCCTTTCCTTATCCTGGTTCAGGATAGAGGCAGGTGGAAAAGAGGAAAGATCAAAGTCTAGACTCCTATAGTTCAAGGTCCAGACCTTGGGGGTGTATGCGGGATTAGGCCTCAGTGTGACCTTTGACCCATCTGGGGCGAATCTGGTGCACATTGGATGCACAGATAATGCATGGAGGTCACCCACGCGTTTCGCCGAGCAAAGTGCCAGGAGTAAGGCCGTTTTATAAGATAATATATCCATTGTAGTCTCACTCAATGGCTCGAATGGGGGGTCGCATAGAACCCCCAAAACCAAACCAAGGTCCCAACAGGGAGTTAGGATCCTGCTGGGTGGTTTAGATCGAAGGACACCCTTCATAAATCTTATTATGATTGGGTGTGCTCCGGGTGTCCTATTTCCCCAGCCTTCATGACAAGCAGAAATAGCTGAAAGGAAGACCTTAATCGTTTAATGAGAACGACCCTTTTCCAGGAGATCTTGAAGGAAGGTCAAGATTTGGACTAGGTTGCATGCATAAGAAACAATATTTCTTTCTGAGCACCAGGCCTCTAAGATACGCCATTTTTGGGCGTATAAGGATTGTGTTGACCCTGCGCGAGCATTCTGTATGGTCCAGATGAACTGATTGAGAATGAGCGGATTTGATACCTGGACTATTGAGCATGAACTTTCTTGTCTTGAACCACTTTGGACATGTCTGCCTGCCTGTGAGGAGTCGACAAGGGACAGGACAGCCTCCAGAAACCATCTTGGCTACAGCAAACTGGTTGGTCCACTTAAGTTGTTTACTTGGTGGGGTAACTTTAGAGTGCTTGGGACTACTCTGACTGACGAAGCCCTCTGGAGTGAGGGTGAAACGTTTCTACTAAAAAGAAACTGTCCAGATGAACTGATTGAGAATGAGCGGATTTGATACCTGGACTATTGAGCATGAACTTTCTTGTCTTGAACCACTTTGGACATGTCTGCCTGCCTGTGAGGAGTCGACAAGGGACAGGACAGCCTCCAGAAACCATCTTGGCTACAGCAAACTGGTTGGTCCACTTAAGTTGTTTACTTGGTGGGGTAACTTCAGTGTGCTTGGGACTACTCTGACTGACGAAGCCCTCTGGAGTGAGGGTGAAACGTTTCTACTAAAAAGAAACTGTCCAGATGAACTGATTGAGAATGAGCGGATTTGATACCTGGACTATTGAGCATGAACTTTCTTGGTTTGTTATAAGGTTAGGCTTAAGGTTTAAATTTTGCCATAAAAATCATTCCTGTTCATAAAAAATAAGTAAATATGAAAGTGCTTCACTATCCAAACCGGAAGAGAAGATCACAACTTAACATTACCCTGCACACCAAAAAATGATGAGAAGGGGCGACCCGACGCATCAAGTATGTGACGCGGAGGGACCCGGACCCTTATCAATATATGACGAGTAAGGAGTGAGAATGAGTTGCTATGACACTGTCTACTTCCTGGGAATCAGGTAACTCCTGAACCAGCTCTGTACAGAGCTTCTTCCACACCCCGCACAAGTTCTTCGGAGTCACACGTTCCCAGGAGTTGCCAATGTTCAGCACAGCATTGTGGATGTTGTACTGTCTCCAGAAGTCTTTCAGGGTGACTTCTGAAGAGTTTTCTGTTGCCTCCAAAGCGTCACGGATGACCCTCTGAAGGTAGTACGCCTTAAACATACTAATCACCCCCTGGTCCATTGGCTGGATCAGGGACGTGGTGTTCGACGGCAGGTACACCACCTTCACATTAGGGTTCAACTCCGTGAGATCAGGTGGGTGTCCTGGAGCGTTGTCCAACACCAGCAGGACTTTAAAAGGAATGCTTTTGGTTTTGCAAAAACGTCGGACATCTGACACAAAGTTGTTGGTGAACCAATTTGTAAACACAGCCAACGTCACCCAGGCCTTTTCATTTGAGGTCCAATAGACTGGCAGCCGTTTTTTATTAATATTTTTGAAGGCTCTAGGGCTTTCAAATTGGTACACCAGCAACGGCTTGAGTTTGCAATCCCCAGAAGCATTGCCTCCCAACAGCAAGGTCAAACGCTCCTTGCCGACCCTGTGACCCGGTGCGGTTCGTTCGGCCCTGCTGATGTAGGTCCTGTCGGGCAAACACTTCCAGAACAGCCCTGTCTCATCGACGTTGAACACCTGCTGGGCAATGTACCCGCCGTCCCTGATGATCGCAGCCAGTGTTTCAAGGAAGGCCTCAGCTGCCTCGTGGTCAGCACCGGTGGCCTCACCTGTTTAAATGCACACAAACATGACACGGTTAAGCTGTTGTAACACTGTAATAAAAGGGGAAAAAAAGGAAGTCGTGGACTACCTATTAAAAAATAAAAATGAGAAATTAAATGCTCACCCTGTATTTTGTGGTTGTGAAAGTTGTTTCTCTCTTTGAAGCGAGCAAACCAATCTTTGGAGGCGTTGAACTACTCTGATCTAGTGCCCCCCTCTCCCCCCGACGTGCTGCCTGACGTCCCTTCTCCTGGTCTCTGTGAAGACGTGCCTTCTCCAGGATCGCTCTGTGAAGACCTCCCTTCTCCAGGATTGCTCTGTGCACCCCCCCTGCACCTCCCCCACTCCTCGCTTCTTCTTGTAGCGAAGATAAATCCTCCTCGCTTTCTCACATATCACCGACATGCTAACGGGGACACGCCATTGCGTACAGTCCTCCAGCCATAGCACCAGCAACCGTTCCATTTCCACAATCTTACCTATCCTCTGCTTCGTTATTATCGTTGACTTCATGGGAGCCGAATCACGCACGTGTTGTAAAATGCGCTCGCTGTCCTTAACTATCGTTCCCACAGTTGACCTGACTAACCCTAGCTTCTCTTTAATCGCCGTTGGTGTCATGCCATCTGACATTCTTATAATTTTAGCCTTTCGTCTCCAGCGTAATTGTTCTACGAGTTTTCTTAGCCTCGGCCGCATCCGCAGACTTTCCTGTTCTTTTAGTTGGCTTCGGTGCCATTTCTAAAAATTTGTAACGTGCTAATGAATGCGAACGTGCTAATGAATGTTAAATGACTAGGAAAGTGCTAACGTGATAAACATGCAAATTAATGCTAACATTCGCTTTCGTTCGTATGTCTAAAAATAATGCTAAGCTAATTTACCTGTTCGTTCGTTGTTCGTGTTCGTATGTCTCTTCTCATCAATCTCCGTAACTAACCCACGAGGAACAAAATGGCGCAGCCCTTTAAATAGTACCGCTTTACCTGTACGTATCCCTCCGCCGCCAGGTGCACTGCGGCTGTGTGTACTTCCGCCGGGAGCCCAACCCCCACTCTCGCTGGCGGTAGTTTTCCACTGTCATGCGCAGTGTCATGCCCAACACACAACAGCCAAGGCAATCCCCTCCCCCACCTTGCCGCTTGCCGTAATGACGCAGTTATACTGTAGCTCGATTACATACTTCTAATTGGGCTCGTTCGTAGGTCTCGCATCTAGTATGCCGTAGCTCGATTACATATTTTTTTACTTGGTTCGTTCGTAAGTCCCGTTTTTTTTTTTTTTGCTGTATCTCAATGGCATTCTTTCAAAGTGGCTCGTTCGTAGGTCCGGGTTGCCGTAGGTCGGGGGCGCCGTAACTTGAGGGTTCCCTGTATATCAGAGGTCACGCTAGACTTTTTCGTAGTCTTGACAGACAGGGTTAAAAATATCCGGTCAAAATTAATTTTAATCAGTCATTTAATTTTTTTAAAATAATTACCATATTTTTTCATTCATTTTAATTAATAATAGTTCCAAACAAGCTGAACAGAGAATCTACATCGGCAATAACAAAAAAATTAAATGAAATAACGATGCATAAACAATTCAATTAAACGATAGCATCTAACCTCCTTGCTACAAGTTGATCGCTCAGTGTAGGGCAGATTACTTGTTCATCATCCTCCACTGCATCACTCCCTTTTTTCCCCACCTTTTTTCAACACGATCGCAGTTATTGGCCTTTTTGAAGAAACTTCGTACGCTAAGCTGCCTTGACATTTTTTTCAAATGTAGTCAACAACGTCATGTATTTTCTTCTTTTTCTTCTCCCTTTGGTTTATTGGGGGTTGGCAAAAGCCGTAATGTGCAATTACCGCCACCTACCAGACTGGGGTGTGAAGTTCATGAACCAGTTGGTAGAGAGTGGATGTTAATCTGTCAAACGACAGACGGTGTTTTGATTTCTCCGTCATCACGTAAAACAACCTAGCCTGGTTAAAACCAGACCCTTGTCCTTCACTTCGCTTCGGACTAGGGTCTGGACTTTCTCCATAGAGAACCGATTCTTGCTGGAGGCATGGCCTCTGCTGAGGAACAAAACCATTGGCTCTTAGAAAAATTTTGAACAGGGAAAAGCGTTCTGATCCCTCCCCCTCAGAGACATATATGACTGCTCCCCCGTGGTCTGGTGAACTTGACATCTGCTCCGCCTCCTGCTGCATTTTCTCTCACTGCAGCTGCATATTCTGTGTTTATATGTTAATAAAACGTTCTAAAAATAAAATAAAACCATGGAGCGCTGGTTCAGCACACCAGAAGACCAGAAAATCTGCAGGGACTCGGGCAGCAACGTAAAACCCGAGTTTAATTCTCTCGTGACAACCTCAGACATTTCCTCATCAGCGGAGGGAGAGGAGGGAGAGGAGGGAGGAGAGAGCGATCACTTGACTTTTGGCAAAAAAACAAAAGAAAACTCCAGATAAGGGATTAAGAAGGGGAATTTAATACATTTGTGTCACAAGAAAACAGTCCTGCATCGCTTTGCATCGCTTTGAATGAGAACATGCGAATGCTCGCTGGCTGAGCGCTGGGACAGGTGGGGGCGTGGGTTAGGGGCCAAAAACTCCGCCCCTTCTGTTCTCTGATTGGTCCGGTCAAAAATACCATACCATACCATACCATACCATTTTATTTATAAAGCACTTTAAACAGGAACAAGTCCACACCAAAGTGCTGGACAAACAAACACGCAACAGGCAACACAGACAATGAAGTACAACACGAAAAACATAAAAACATTGCAGATCATAAATCAAACGATCCAATACAAATCAGCTGGCATTGAAAGCGATGGAGTAGTAGTGAGTTTTTAACCGGGATTTGAAAACCGAGAGGGAGGGGGCCTGTTTGATGAGCAGCGGTAACTCGTTCCAGAGTCTTGGGCCTGCTACAGAGAACGCCCTGTCACCCCTGCGCTTAAGGCGAGTTTCTGGAACTATTAAGAGTACCTGATCCTCTGACCTCAAAGCACGTGGAGGGACATATGGGTGTATCAGATCCGAGAGATAGGCGGGGGCGAGACTGTTCAGCGATTTGTAGACATACATGAGAATTTTGAATTGGATTCGAAGATGAACCGGTAGCCAGTGAAGGGAGGCCAAGACTGGTGTAATGTGCTCTCTTTTGCGTGTGCTGGTTAAAAATCGGGCAGCTGCGTTCTGAACCAGTTGTAATCGTGCAATGGTGGCTTGACTGACGCCAAACAGAAGTGAATTGCAGTAATCAAGCCTAGATGTAATGAATGCGTGAATCACTGTCTCCAGGTTGTTTTTGGATAATATGGGCTTCAGCTTAGACAGACGCCTCAGCTGGAAAAAACAGGATTTGACGATCATGTTTACATGACTGTTGAGTTTCATGGCAGGATCCATTATCACTCCCAGATTTGTGACTTTTTGTTTTTCGGACAGGGGTAGAGCAGACAGGTCAATGCAGTGGTTTGAGGTTGTGTCATTGGGAAGGAACAATATGGCTTCAGACTTCTTATCATTGAAGCTTAAGAAATTTAAAGCCATCCAGTCCCTGATGTCAGCCAGGCAGTCGAGCAGAGGTTGAATAGAGCCTGTACCATTTTGTCTTAGGGGGAAGTAGATTTGACAGTCATCAGCGTAGAAGTGGAAAGGTATATTGTGTTTCCGGAAAATAGCACCGAGTGGCAGCAGGTATAAGGAGAACAAGAGAGGACCCAGGATGGACCCCTGCGGAACCCCCCATTTAAGAGCCGCCACTGCAGAAGTAAAATCATTGATGGACACACAAAAAGACCTGTCAGAGAGGTAGGATCTGAACCAGTTTAGGGCTGATCCTGAGATGCCCACCCACTGCTCCAACCTAGCAATGAGGATCTCATGGTCGATGGTGTCGAAAGCGGATGTGAGGTCCAATAGGACAAGCAGCACAGAGTCACCAGTATCTGTGGATAGGAAGATGTCGTTAAAAACCTTCAGTAGGGCAGTCTCAGTGCTGTGGAGGGATTTGAAGCCAGACTGGAATAGCTCGGGGATAGCGTGATCCTCCAGGAAGCACTTTAGTTGGGACTCAACTATTTTCTCTAGAAGTTTAGAAACAAATGGGAGTCTGGAGACAGGCCTGAAATTGGATAATACTGACGGGTCGAGGTTTGGTTTTTTCAGGAGGGGTTGAACAGCAGCATGTTTTAATGATTTTGGCACCACACCCGAGGATAGACTGCTATTTACAATCGAGAGAATGGAGGGACCTAGAGTGTGAAAAACCTCCTTTAGAAGCCGAGGGGGGACCACATCGAAGGGGGAGCCAGATGGTTTCAGGCTGCACATGACCTGCTCTAGAGAGGACAGAGAGACTGGTTCAAAATGGTCACAAACAGCAACAGATTGAGGTGGGATGGATGGATCGTGAGATGGAGGAGAAATGAGAGCCCTGGTGGTTGCGATTTTATCTAAAAAGAAATGTTGGAAGTTCTCGCACAGCTCAGTCGAGGCTTCCATGGGTGATTGTTCAGTGAGGTGGAGAACAGAGTTTAGGGTGGAGAACAGAACTCGAGGGTTACGAGAGTTTGCAGCAATGATATTTGCAGCAATGAAATCAGCCGGAGAAATCCTTGTCTATGGGAGAAGTCCCAGACACAGCAGTGAAGGGAAATGAGAATTGAGCGGAGCTGCGTAGGAATGGCGAGGGCCAGGCTAAAAACAACCAATCAAACACGGAAAATATTTGGTTAACGTGACCATATATATATATATAGGGATGGGAACCGAGAACCGGTTCTGTTAGAGAACCGGTTCTTAAAAGTCCAATTCCATGGAATTGTAGGATGCTTGTCTTAACGATTCAGCTTATCGGTTCTGCAGACTCCTGGTGGTGACGTATTTAAGCGCTGACATCACAGACATGCGCCGCGCCCGAAAAAAATAAATATTTCTTAGCTGACTTCATAGCAGACGTCCTTCTGAGCTTAACGAAATGTTCAAATCAGCTGGATTTAAAAAAAAAAAAGTTCGCGGAATTTTAGGCAGGCGCCAGGCGGGTCAAACCGGACGCTTTCTTTCTTTAAATTTAGCTAAATAAACGCTTAAAAAATATATTTCTTAGCTGACTTAATAGTAGACGTACTCTTGAGTTTAACGAAATGTTCAAATAAGCTGGATTTTAAAAAAAAAGTTCGCNGTTTCTTTAAATTTAGCTAAATAAACGCTTAAAAATATATTTCTTACCTCACTATAGCAGACGGGCTCCTGAGCTGAACCAAATGTGAAATCAGCTGGATTTAAAAATCCGCGGTGTGGTTATGAGTGGTATCTTGCAAACAAAAACAGCTACATCCACAGCAGGGAGCGGGCAGCGACAGAGTCAGTCCGACCAAAGGAGGCTTTTTTCGAACACAGCAAGTAGAAACTTCTGGAAGTGGCCACTCTTCCTCTTCACTCTCTGAGTCCTCTGCTGGCTGCTGCCTACAGCGCCTCTATAGCGGCCGAAACTGGTACTGCACCATTTTCGCCAAAAATGAAAAACGAAGAATCAGAGCGAAAAATGAGTCTAAAAATATGGGAAAATATCCATAAATAAATTCTTTATGAACACAAATGGTTTACTATATTTTATTACCCAAATGAGAATTGATAACAGAATTGATAAGGAATCGAATCGATAAATGACATCGATAAAGGCATCGATATTGATAATTTCTTATCAATTCCCATCCCTATATATATATATACATACCGTATTCTCCGGCGTATAAGTCGCACCTTTTTGCCTACATTTCTAAGCCCTGCGACTTATAGGCCGGTGCGACTTATACGTCGATTTTTCCAATATTTTGGTCATAATTTGACTTTGGTCAAAAACTCCAAAAATGGTGCAGTACCAGTTTCGGCCGCTATGGGCGCTAAGAAACCCTTTACAGTACCTACACTGTTGACATCTGCCTGGTCCAAAAATGGTGCAGTGACACAGAAGATGAAGACTTCAATGGTTTTGAATAAATAAATAAAAACCATAAAATAAATACAGTATCTGTTTCTGTCATCATTTTAAACTGAGACACGTTTTTTACTGTAATGTCAGCTAATAAAAATATATTTTTATGTGTTTATCTTTAAAGATAAATGATGAAAGACACAAAATATACAAAAATTATGTTCATTTATTAATGAAAAGTTCAACTAAGACACATCAAACAAAATACTGTAGTTTTTATGTGATAATCTTGTCAAAAGTCCTTCCAAACAATTTGGCAGCCAGTCCAAAATAATGTTCATTTATTAATGAAAAGTTCAACTAAGACACATCAAACAAAATACTGTAGTTTTTATGTGATAATCTTGTCAAAAGTCCTTCCAAACAATTTGGCAGCCAGTCCATTTTGGGCAAAACACCAGTTCACGTGAGGTGCGACCTATAGGCCGGTGCGACTTATAGGCCGGTGCGACTTATACGTTGATTTTTCCATTTAATTGGGCATAATTAGGTTGGTGCGACTTATACTCCGGTGCGACTTATACGCCGACGAATACGGTACATATATATACATATATATATACATATATACATATATATATATATATATATACATATATATATATACAGTATATA